>PVKA01008786.1:0-71407 GCA_004027165.1 Ctenomys sociabilis
TGTGTATAGACAGTACAGTTGGGTTAGATAACGCTGTGCTTCTACATAATTCTATGAGAGGCAAGATCTGCACTATTGGTGGTGGGACAGGATATTATGTCGGCTTTTAGTGCTATGGTCATCCACTAGGTAAATAATTATTGAATCTGTGATATAATTCAGCTACATAAATACCTGTAAATATAATATCATGTATGCAACTTGTACAATACCAAAACATTATGAAAACAGTTTGCAATGTATTATTTCATCGACTCTGTATGGTTATGGTGTTTTGAAACTGTCTGATTGACATTTGTATTTCAATAAAATAAAAATAAATGGAAAAAAAAAAGAATACTCAAGAAATCACATTATGCTTGTTTTGGTTCCACATAATTTTATTTATTTATTTTATTTATTTATGTTTTGTTTTGTTTTTTGCAGAACTGGGACTTGACCTCAGGCCCTTGTGCTTGCCAGGGAAGTGCTTATTCCATTGAGCCATCTCCCCAGCCCACAGTTTTATTTTTTTTAACTATATTCATATTTCCCATAAAGGCATTTAAACTATCAAATTATAACAAATGTTTTTATTTTTTTACATATATTTGATTTTTAAAATTTATTTGAATGAGATAAAAGATAAAATAGCAATGAACCAATTTCAAAAGCAGGTTAGCAGGATAGTTAAAAATAATTAATGCGTCACCTATTATTGTCTTCATAGCAGTTATTCAGAGGACAAGATGTAGACATGAAGTCTTGTCTCAACACTATTAGTAGAAAACCTTTCTTCTCATTGAACTAAGAGGAAGTAGCTGTGTATCTATCCTAACTATCTGCATGTGCATATATATTTTTTCACTACAAAACAGTCTTTTACTTATATCCTCCTTTTTTTGTTTTGTCAGAAATGGGTATAAATTATACTTTAAAAATACAAAAATCAAACTTTTTTTGCATTCCATAAAAATAACCTATCATATTACCTCACATATCTTAGTTGTACAAATCAGTTTCACGACACAGTAGCATCTCCATTTCTAAATGTTTCTTAATGCTTACTCTGATGTTTTCTCTATAGTGTTATTTTTATGAAGTCACTGTGAACTTATTTTTATTCCTGTGAGTACTACTGAGAGAACATAGAAGGGTAACTCGCTTCTCCCATTTATCATTCATTACCGTTTAAGTAGGGTATGTTTCAGTAAAGTTTTGAAGATCACTTGCCTTGTCCATACCATGCTGTCAGTTTTTGCCAGAATCCTCTTATTCCTCTTTCTTCTTTCTGTTCCTTCCATGTATCATGTAATTCTTGGAATATAATTTGCTTTTCTTTTTAAAGAAAATAAAAGGTGGAAAAGAAGAAAGAGACAAGGGGAGAGGAGAGACACTGCTTCATTGTTTTATAGATATCAAAGGAAAGCAATATAGAATTTCTCCTCTTTGTGTTCTAAGTAGTTTAAAAGAGCCCTTACAGATTCTTTTCAAAAGGCCAGCTGAAACAACATTTCTCAAATGATGAATCTCTAGATGAAGTTACTTGCTCTTTCCAATTTATAATACAGTAAGCAGGTATGAAAATGTACATTTCCAGTGTGCAATGTTGGGTTTCTTTCCTCCATAATAATTCTTTTCAATGGACTGAACTAAATTTATATTCAGAAAATGATTTTGTGCTTTTATTTTGCTATGAAGTCATATGGAAAGGGAGACAAATTTTATTTTAGCAGCTTTTTGTTTGTTTGTTTTATTCTGTTGGTTGCAGCATAAGTCTTTCCTTAGAGAAGAAGGCTATGCACACTTATTTCTTCTCTTTCCATTAGAGATGGAGTCTGTGTACATGGGAGCTCCTCCCAGAGGCATGCTCTGAGATGTACACTAGGCCTCTTCCTCAGAGTCTCTTTCCATGGATGGGAGGTGGCTCAGGGAGAGGGACGCTGGCTTTCTTTACACTGTTCTTTAACTAATGTGGTTGTGTAGTTGAAGTGCAACTCTATGTGGTGCTTGACCACATGTGTTAGGCTTAGAGCCCTTTATCATAGAATAATATGAGCAACTACAGTATTTGAGAAGCTCCAAACTAGCTTGGTTCTGTGTGTTTCATAGATATTATTGTCTGGGACATAAAAATAAATCAACTTTACACTCAAGTTTTGGAAAATTCATGTGCCTTATTTACCTATTTGAATTGTACTTTTTGATTCTTGCAAAAATGCATAATTAATTAAAGCTTATCAGTTAATTGATAAATATTGCAGAGAAGTTGAGCACTTCACGAATATTTAACTTAACATATGCCTTCCCTACTTGAATTAAAAATGAGTTACTAGTGTAAAACTTTTGAAGAAAAACTCATTTGCAAAGTCAAAATAAACTAATAAAGCATGTACTCATTGGTTACTATGCAATTTAAGAATACCTATGAAAGACTCTCTTGTCCTTTAATATTGGAATATGTTTCTCCTCAAATTATCCAGATACTTTCAGTAATGAATGAAATATTCAAAAGAAAACAGATAAATGTGAATTCAGAAGTATTGCCTTCCTTTATCACTCTCCTACATACTCCTCTATGTAGATATATGAATTCACATGTTATCTCAGGTGAGCATTTATTAGCATTATTAAATTCAGTGTTCATGTCCTTGATTGTCATTATTAAAAAGAATATAGCAAATGAATGGAACTTTAGGCCATTGTGTTTTTAATAGATTCTAGTTGGGCAGCCTGGAATTTGAGGTCCCAATATTAAGAGCCACTATCTAACTCCTGTGTCACAATACAGCATCAGGGTAGTTTTTTACAAAAATATGAATTAGTAAAAATTCACCTGAATTAGGGAAAATATTAGAAATTTGAAGTACATGGTGGCATTGAGGTATATGGCTTGATTTCTATAAATAATAAAATTAAAATGACAAATATTTTGCTAATAAGTTCAGTTGTGGACATGGCACTCAGAGGGAAAGGGATTCTCTATATAATTAAGAACATGTCAGTTTGGCATTCCTGGGTTGAACATATTTATACAAAAAAAACCCAGCATGCAAGTTAGTTGAGACCTTAGAATATATTGTAGAAAAGTCTCTCCTCTTTGTTAAGGAACATACAAGAAAAAAAAATCTGAAAATATGTAGCTGCAAGAGTTGTGAGCACATCAAAATCAAAGTATGGGAAATTGATGATGGTCATTCACAAAACTAAGAGTTGGACACATTAAAAATGATAGACACATTTGCAAGGCCTGCGAGACAGCTCAGTGGAATAAGCACTTCCCTGGCGAGTGCAAGGCCTGAGTTCGATCTCTGGCTCCGCCAAAAAAAAAAGAAAAATGATAGACACAAATAAACTAAATTCAGGAGAATGTTCAAACACTTTAAAATGCTTTCCTCAGTACATTTGCTGATTACTAAAGTAAAAATATGTTAGTTATTTTTTCTTTAATTTTAACATTCAGACAAATTAATGAAACACAATCTCTGCAAGACTTTTAAGTAGCTTTGATTTCCTTGAATGACTCCAAAATGAATTAGTAAGAAATGCCCATCATGTTCAAGGTGAAGCTTTGAATTAATTTAATTAAAGAAAAACAGCAGATAAGTTGATATATGGGACATAATAGCTTTTCTATATGTGTTGCCTTAAGGTTAGCCTATAATCTTTCAGTGTTAAAATTTATAATCTGAATAATGAAGGTGAAAGACTAGACTTTTAATATGCATTTTTGGTTGAAGTCTGTTAGTAACTTTGTAAATGAAGTTATATCAAGTTATTTTGTTCTACACAAGGAAACTGGTTTGGCTGCTTCATGAACTATAGGCTAAGATGGATTTCATAGAAAGGAGTGTGATACACATTACTCAGTAACTCAACTATTTGCCTTATATATTTAGATAGAGACAAATAAAATTACTTTTTTTTTTTAAAAAAAAAAGCAAAACGTAATTTTATTTTTAAGAGCTGATTCTAAATATATCAGCATTCAGATTAAAACATCTTTGTATCCTTTGGTCTACAGGGTCTTCAGGGTCTCACTACTAGATCAGACTTGTACTGATCTGCCTGTTTACAGCCTCTCAAGAGCTGGGATTACAGGCACACACCACTATGCCCACTCTCAATTGCCATCTCAGTGTGCTCTGGAGGCAGGGCCAGGGATCAAAATAAAATTTTAACAATTATTCAGTGCTATGATATTTTTTAAAGTGCAGGAAATGTTTAATTTAAAATCATTTTAATGCTGACCCTGCACTACATGCAGTAAACATAAAGTCAGAATTTTTACTTAGTTCCAAATTTTATTGATTTATTTATTTGATTCAGGGTCTCACTATGCACCTTGTACTCATAGTGTTTCTCCTGTCTCATCTTTCCCAGGTCTGGGATTACAACTATGCCCTACCATGCCTGGTTTGCTGGCTGCTGGCACTGCATGCCTGGAGTTCCAGGGTCGGCATGGCATGCAGTACCAGGGATCGAACTGGGTCCTTGTGCTTGCCAGGCAGCTGATAGATAGCTCAGCAGAGATAGACCGCTGAGCTATCTAGCTTTCCAGTCCCTAATTTTTAAAAAAGAATTTAAAAAATGTTTTATGTGATTATCTCATATCTTTTCTCACTGCCTGTTTAACTGATAAAGTTTGTATTTATATCATTATTTGTGATAGTTGGATAACAGAATATATAATTCAATGACCATGAAAAAATTCTTTTAAGGCTAATAGTGAAGGTGTCACCCATTTTATTTGAAAGTTTCTCTAGGGATTTAATAGTTTATATTTAGGATGAGTAAGCACACCAATGATATATCAGTCCCTTCATGTCATGTACAACGTCACCATCATTATTTAGCAATGAAATCAGGTTGCCTTTTGTCTTTTCCAACAAGGGAAGTAACACTTAGGTATTGGTAGCACTTGCAGTGTTTTTAGTGCTATTGGATTTAGGAAACTTTTCATTTTAGAGTTCCTTAACTGGATATCAGAATGCAAATTTAAGAATGGTAAGACTTCTGCACTTAATACAACTCCTCTCCTGAATCTATTGTCTTAATGCTCCTTAATGAATAGTGATTAGCATTATTATTTTTCACTTGAGTTTAAGGTGGTTGATGGTGTTTCTAGACAAACTTCATCAATGACTAATGGTATGTGCTTAATTTGAAAGTTTGGCTTTCAAAGATGAATTATAAAGAAAAAAAATATCAATCATACTGGGAAGAGTGTGAGAAAATGACAGCGTGTTTATTAACAAAATTCCTTTTAATAATTTAATGCATAAAACATAATTGATCTACACGTCCAGATTTGATATTGAATTTGTTGCAAAATAAGTCTTGTTGCCTGGAACATTTTTTTCAAGACTTCATTTTCATCTCATGCCACAGCTGCTTCAGTATGAAAGGATGTGGGAAAGAACGTGCTTGTTAGAAAAGTCACCACTGTTTTGCAGCCCCAACACATCCCCAACTGGGAACAGAGTGCAGACCAAGGTACTTATTAGTTTTCAAATCTAGCATTTTTCCTACTCCCCATATAAACCCAAAGCTTATTTCTAGCTCTTGCTTCTTTTTTGTTTTCTCCTTCCTTTCTCAGCTATGAAAAGGAAGAAGTGACTTCTGTATGGTTAGCTGAAACCTAAAGTTTATCTAGGTAAGAAATCTTTCATAAACAGGTTAAGAAAGGGATTTCTAAAGAGCCAAAATTCCCAAGGTGATATGGAAGTTCCAAGGGTTTGAATACTCTCAGAATGCTTGGGGTCTTAGGATAATAGCATTGATTAAAAATTCAAAATTAGAGCTTGACTCAAAATAAAAATATGCAAGAACTAGCAAGATAGCTCAAGCTGAAGAACCTGGGTTCAATTTACAATATTGCAAATCAAAACGCAAAACAACAATAACAACAAAAGCCCCTCAAAATCAGTACTGACTCTGAACTTCTATTTATGGAAAGGTTTCCTACGAACGCAGACACACAAGCTTAAATATTGTTGGTTTTCCTTATATAATAGACTCACATCATAAATGAATAGCAAAATAAAATATAAATCATGGAAGTAGGAAGATAGATATTTTTCTAGTGAGAAGAGGATCAAGAGGGGGAGGAAGGAAGAGAGAAGGAAGGAAAAGATATGAAAAAAGGAATTAAGATGTGTTATGTACAGGTACTAACTTCTCACAAGGAGAGTAAATATTATGCACTGTAAAAATGTACAAATAAAACATTCGCTCTGTAAAGATGAATGACAGTAGGTGTACGAGTGTTAAATGAAGTGACATAAACAAAGCAGCTAAAATATCCAGCTTTTAATGCACACTAATGCAAATTAGGCTTTTTTGCATTTGATAGTTTAATGCATTGAGGAAAATAGGTACATATATTTGAATTTTTCTAACTTAGAAACTGGAAATGCATACTCTTTTTACATCAATTGGCTGTAAATCAAACCGTCTGGTTAGTGTGGCTCATTCTTAGTATTTTTGTACCTATTCATGTATTTCATACCTATTCATGTATTTCTTTTATTCCAGAAACATTCATGCTTTTTGAGTATTTATTATGTGTTAGGAACTGTGTTACATACTACAAATAAATCAGGAAAAATATCAAACAGGCCAGACCCTTCTGTATCACAAACTGTGGTGATGTATACCTTTGTGTTGTTACCTTTTTCAATTTATATAAAATAATTTTTCAGTGTTAGGCTTCTTAGAGGTCAAAGGCCATATGTAAAGTACTTTTGCAATCCTTACAGTTATGTGTGTTATGAATTCCTTGATTTAATCTGAAGTGGATAATATTATATATTCATATAAAAGTTGATGCAAGTGTTGGTCTATTATTACAATACACATAATTTGTTTCCCTGTGTTCAGAAATTACATAAAGAATACATGGTGCTAAGAACAATCCAAAATGAAGATTCTGGTAAACAAATAGAAATGGACAGTTTTAAATATTATTGTGTATCACAATTTAAAGGATGAAGAAACTTCAGAAGCATAGTGCTGCAAGTTCCTAACTTGTGCTTCAAGTAGCTGAAAAACAAATACTGACAACCATCTTTCAGGATGCAGATGACTCAGATATACAAGCTAGTAATGCGTTTTGCTGTGTAGATTTCAAAGTTGAGTTTCTAAATCAGTGTATGTGTTCTTGTAAGATATGAACCAGAAGAAATACCGCTTTCTTCTTTTCTCTTTCTTAATCTTATATTGTGGGCACTGAGGAAGGTTCAGCACCATGGACAAAGTACTGAAAGCCTGTTCACAGAAGGAGGAAGTGTTTCCCTTTGGTTCAAATTAACGAAGATATAACTTTACTCTGGCCACCTTTCATCGTATTAAACTTTAAGGATCAACTAAGTACTACAGACTGTTTGACTAAATAATAGTTCACACTTTTAACCCCTTTAGTTTTATGGAAAAATATAATGGCCCTTTCAAAGACATACATCACTGTGACAAAAGCGTGTGTCGTTAAACCTTAATGTGTCATTAGGTTTAATGGCACCTACTCACTTAAGCTATGATTCCATACCTTTTAAAGTTAACTTAATGTGCAATAATGGTGTGAAACTGATAAAATTATAGATTGAGCTTCCCTGGGCACAAGTTAAGCCAAGAAAGAAAAGACTGGCAAATATTACCTTCCACTTCAGTCTTCATTTGTACTGAAGATGATGGCAACTTTACTCGGGGAGAGAAATTCTCATATTAGTAAGTTTAATTGAAGTTGCTTTATATAATTTTTCTTTATTTTCTTTATATAAGTTTTAACTCAGAAAACTGTTTTTGGTTGGGTCAACAAAGGTTCACTCCCATTTTCTTTAGAAACTATGAAAGCACACACTCTTCTTAGATTAAATTCATATTTTCTTTCAGATTTTCAGAAAAATAGCTTGTTGCTTCCTTCTTTTTTTTTTTCCTATGAGACTAGCAAATGCAGTTTGGAGGGCCATTAAGGATTTTACTATTATTTTGCAATCTCTATCTTAAATCACCATTTATCATATAAAAATAACAAATTAAAATTTGACTTAAATACATTATTACAATTATTATTAATGTTAATAACTGAAAAGCCATGGTTTTTTATTCCAGGAACATTCAATATAGTTTCATTCAGAATATTAGTAAGATGGCAATCTAATTTTAAGTTATGACTTCCAAAAACAATAAGAAACAGAAAATCATTGACTTTGTTATCTATGAACAAATATTAGAAAGAGGAGTATAAGTTCAATATTTGTTGCATTACACTTAATACTGATGGATGAGTAAGATAATACAGAACCCCTCAGCTATTCTTTTGCTTCTCTATCAGGTAAAAATAATATCTGAACTAAGAAAAATGGAATAAAACATGATAAAGGAGAATAAAGCCCAGGTCAAATAAGCTACCAGATATTCTAAAGACACATAATTCACTTGACAGGCAAATTGTATCCCAGGCTTCACAATCTCATTCTTTACAAAGAGACTCACAGCACCATTGTAAATGTCTTTAAAGAATCTTAAGGAAGAGAAAAATTGCCACTAAGATGGAAGTATACAAATGAGGTATTTAGTTCTGGATTCCAAAAATTATAGAACAGGAAATCTCTAAAACACTAGTGACACTGAAATAAATTATTAGGTGGTATTTTGGTACAAATTCATAAAAAGATAACTTCTGAGAATTTAGCAAGGAAAAAAATATTATAGTGATAATCCTGGGTTCAAAGAATAACTCAAGACAAGACTGGATTTATTTGTATGTTTGTTTTCATTTATAGAGAGAATTAAGACACTAGATCTGAGTAATGGCTAGAGCCGTGTGGGTCACAAGTCTCCATGCTTCCTTCAGTAGGAATTAACACCAATCAGTCAAGCTGTCAGTATGTGAAAGGACCTTAATGACACCATCAGCAGAAAAGCATTACTCAACTACTTGGTGCCCAGTAACATCATTTTCTCAAGGAAGCTAGGACTTTGGAGTGATTATGTGAAGCCTCTTTTAATTTTTTTTTTTTTATAAATTCCAACTGTTTTTAGTGAGCATTTCCTTGAATTTTAAAATGAAATAAAATATATTAATAGAGTGAATCCAGCCCGCAAGCTACCAGCTTTGGGATCGTAGGGAAGTACATGTACTGTGGGGAGGCATCTGAGAAGATTTCACTGTGACAACAAGAAGTCCTGGTTGGGTGGTCGTAGAAGTGCTACAGTTAGGTGCGTTCAAGGCTAGTCTAATAGGGGG
Source organism: Ctenomys sociabilis (assembly GCA_004027165.1). NCBI lineage: Eukaryota > Metazoa > Chordata > Mammalia > Rodentia > Ctenomyidae > Ctenomys > Ctenomys sociabilis. The sequence continues at coordinate 9,227 of PVKA01008786.1, forward strand.
ACAATTAGATCTTCCAATTGATGGTGGAATGAGCTGCCCTCATGCTGAAGTTCTCATTCCAACACAGTTTGACATTTTATGAGACCAAAGATGGAAAACAATCTGGAGCCACACTTTAAAATTTAATACTAATAATTTTCATAGTTGTTCTACTTAACTAGGCTTTCCTGTTCCATTACTCTCTGGAGCACTTGAAAAAGCTTTGTGGTCATACAATATCTCCCAAAGTGCCGAGTGCACACCTGGTAGTGGGTAGATCATTCTTGGTGACTTCCTGATAGGTCTATTTAAAAATTATGTACATATTTTTGTACATTAGAAGTCTAACATATAAAACTGGGTATTTTCTGGTATTCCTTAGACAAAGGCTAAGTGGAAAAATAGGGTCTATTTTTAGTAATAAATAAATGGTACAGCCTATATTCACAAATGGCAAAAGTTCTGAAGAGTACTAATAAAACTAAGTTCTAGAAACCCTGCCTTTTTTGCATGCAGAAAGATGCTTCTTTGGTCAGAAGTGTATACTGAGTGACTTTTCTTTCCTCTGCCAGCACCTGCTGTGACGTCAGTCCTGGGGAGCGCTTAGCTTCCTATATCTCTTTGGAACACACTTAGGTATACCCTAAGGGTATACCCATTAGGGTATATGCAGTACCCTAAAGTTGGTGGAGGTTCAGAGATTTCAATTAAGTTACTTGCATTCCTGATTGCTCTCAAAGACAGAAACTTGATAAACATCAGTTTCTTTCCCTAGGGAGGCTATCCTCTCCTATCACTTCTGCTGGGTGATAACTGGGCCGCCAATCACCTGAAGCACAGAAAACATTCTGTGAAGAAGATGGAACAGTTGTAAACCCAAGCCCTTAGTATTTTCATATAGATGGGGGGGGGGGGGAAGGAAGAAAAAACAGAAGGAAGGAAGAAGACATCAGGTTGTTATTTTAGCACGAACACTATTTAAAGAAATATTTTTTTCTTGTTTTCCAAACTTAAATAAAGGCAAAAATCATTTGCCAAGATATTATTTAGTACCTGTTAGGCTATACTGAAATCTTAGCATGAGTAACATACCTTACATGTATACATGGTCTCTAAAAATATCAGCAAAGGGCTGTGCAGGTAGTAGTTTGTTATACATATTTTAAGTATATGTTTAAAATATCATACATAGTAAGATAAGGTAATCAGAATTAGAAAAACAGTCAATGTTGTAATTTGATATGTTTACAAAATATATTTTGTAAACAATATATTGTCAATAATTTTTTTTATTTTGACATAATTGTAGATTCACAGAAAGCATCAAAGATCGTACAAAGGAGTTCCGTGTACTCTTTCCTAGCTTTCCCTAATGGCTATAACTTACATAACCATGGCGTGATATCAAAATCTGAGAAGCAGCATTAGAGCGATGTGTTTATAGCTTTAACATCCCATCATTGGTGCAGACCTGCCATTCTTATGGAAATCTCCTTGCCGCCCCCTGTAGTCACCTTTCTCTCACTCAGCCTGGAGGCCCTCCTGTCCTGTAGTTAGCACTGAGCTGATCTCTTCCTTACTCCTACTAACATAGGAAGGAGACCCCACTTGACTCAGTATACTGAGTTTGCTACTGGCTAATTATTCAGACCCTTTGACGACTTTGCCATTCTCAGTAGCTCTTCCTTAAAGTTGAAGTTTGGGACCCAATTATTTTAGGGTGCCACCACTTAAGAAAACATCTGCTTCTTTAGTTTCAATAGTGCTGCCTTAAGTACTATAACATGCAAACCACGTGAATAAGGTGTGATTTTAAACCACAGAAAGCATCCTGAGTGGAATAGGGCAATTTACATGAGTTGTCAAAATAGCATCGAGCAAATAAACTAAATAACCAAAGGTCACATATGACTATGCATTGCTGCTGTAAAATCTACAGTGGGGGGGGAGGGGGGAGAGAGAGAGAGAGAGAGAGAGAGAGAGAGAGAGAGAGAGAGAGAGAGAGAGAGAGAGATTTCCTTTGGACACATCCTTCAAAGGCACCGTTCTTCAGTGGCACTCTTCTCCCAAGTGCACACCTGAGGAAAACGTGCCTCCCCTGGCCCCCAGATGCCCTCCAGAAGCAGAGGAAGGGCCCATCCCCAAGTGCAGCTGCTGAGAGTCCGAACTGCAGTGCGGTGGCAGGAATGCTAGGTTACAGATTGTGAAGCCTTCGAGGCGGTTTCGGGTGCTGCTGGTTCTGAGGGTCCCCAGACAGGGCTAGAGGACCCTGCCCCCAGGATTTTGGCTGGGGGTGTTCATTCATGCCTTTCTTTCTTTCTTTTTCTTTTAATTAATTTTATTGAGAAACCAATAGCAATGAGACAGTTTCAAGACAGGTTAGTAGGACAGTTACAATAATTAATACATTGCATACTGTTGTCTTCATAGTAGCTATTCATAGTACAAGATGCAGACATGATATCCTGTCCAAACACTATTAGTACAAATCTTTCTTCTCATTGAATTAAGAGAAAGTAACTGCATATTTATCCTATTTTGTATATACAGATACAAAATGGTCCTTCATTTATATCCCCCTTTTTTGTTTAGTTTTGTCAGAGATGGTGCCATCACCCTACTATACCGCAGGGTCAAAGAGCTGCTGCTGCAGCCGTCTGAGGCCCCTTACAGGTGATCTGCTGGTCTAAGTTACTTACCCATCCTCTGATTAATTTCACATTTGCCTCACATGGGGTGCTTTCCATAGAGGACCGCTTGGGAGAGCAGCATCTTGGTCCTTACGTCCTCCCTTTCTGTGTCCTTCCAAAGCCTCTCATGGAATCATCCATGTTCTCTTGCTGCAGGACACTTGGATTCATCTGAGAGGACTTTTCAGTGCAGGCCTACAAAGCTGAAACTCCACTTCATGTGTCTACTCAACCCCAGTTAATACTGAAGTGCATTAAACATTTTATTTTGTTGTCAACTCCATCTGGAGACCCTGTCTGTTACTTTTCTCTGATACTAAGGCTCAGGCACTAAGATTTTTTTTCTCTCTCTGGCATTTCCCAAATCCTAGAAATCTAATTTCCCATTAAAAATGCAATTGATAGCACAATGGAATCCATAGTAACAAAAGAATTCTTATTTATTTATTTTTGCTCCATCTTGGCCTTACTAGGTCTATATGTGTACCTTGCTCTGCCCTTGATCTTCCATTAAAGGTCCACCATTCAACTGAATTTTCCCTTGACATTTAAAGGATAAAAATCCACCTGTGGATTTTGATCTATACTGCTGTTTGTCCAGCATTTCCTTTATCAGTTGACTTTTCTTGGGCCTGTGTTCCAGGAACTTGGTGTTGTTTCTTCCTTCTGTCCACCATCTTGGCTTCCAGGACCTTTGTATTGGATATGGTCTCCACTAAATACCAGCTACCTCTTTAAAGATCATTAAGGAGCTAAAAAAGAGTACAATGGAAATGCAAGTGTAGTACATTAAGGATAACCTGTCTCTGTCCTGGCAGTTTGCAGTTTCCTTTGGAATAGAAGTTTTCACCTGTTTGAGATGAAATAACATTGGCTTTGTTACTGTGAAGCCTTAAGAGTTCAACAGCAGAGTTCTGAGGGTGGGGCAGGAGGGAGAAGAGTAGTAACTTGGAGAAGAGGGAAGGCAGGCAGGTGCCCAAAGGGAGTTCCTGAGGGCAAGGGTGGAGCAGATGAGCTGGAGGGGCAGGGGGAGGGGGTCCTGTTAGGGTTTTTTTCTTTTTTGCCAAAATGGGCATAGTGATGCCAGAGCTACGAACCCAGAGGAGAGGACTCACCCATGAGAGTGCTGATGTTCTTCTTCTGTCTGTGCCCACTGTGTGTGTCTTCTACAAGAAGACCTTATGAAACTAGAATAAAATGAGTATCCTTGGACAAATGTGGACTCAAACTTCACTGAGCACAGTGTAACAATACAGTTTAATTGTAGACATTGCTGTAGAATCCATGTTGGAAGGCAAGTTTGACTCTAGAGGTTTATGGAATCGAAGGAAGGATGATAAAAGGTTTCCTATGATGGCCATTTAGATGTTCCATCAGTCATCAATCACTCCTCAGTTTGAGTTCTGTTTTTCATTTTAAGTTTCCAACTTCTCCACATGATTCCATGCCTATTTTCTTTCCTCATGACTACAACAACTACCTGATTGTTTCTTCCTTGGTTCTAACTCTAAATTACATGAAGGAAAATTCCATTGACTTTTCTAGTTCTCAAAAGAATGCTAAACAAGTTTGAGGGTTCAGAGAGCACCCAGGGCCACATGGTCACTCAAGAAACCTACACTTAAAGAAGAACGAATCTAAAGTGATTGCAAAGAAACACTGGTTTTTCTTTTATGAGACTAATGTGTAGTTGTCTTGTTCTAAGAATATGTGAAATCCAGCTCTTCACTGTTGTATCAAACATATATAGAACCAATATCTGACTACAATTGTTGCTTATTCAATGTGTATCTAATGTGACAGTTTAACCCATCGCGTCTTTCCTTCTATATCCTAAGACTTATTTGACTGTGTGTGACTAAAATGACATATTATTCCTCCATGATAACAGGATGGGGAGTGCCTCCCTGTGGCTCAGCGTATACTGACATAATACCAGACACTTTTTCACATTGTCTAATTGCAGTGTGCATGTCTCATAGGGCACAGTTCTTCTCCTATACTTTACTGATGAAGAAAATGGTGACCACGACTTCACAGTCACTTAGCAAATTGGGCAGTGGAGATTCAAAGCTATGTGTTTATGATTATTCTGCATTGCTGTTCACTGCAGAGGCTTTCTGGAGGCAGTGAATTTGCTCAGAAGAAAATCCCAATGGGGAAATACCTGGAGCTACTACAGAACTGGGAAAGTGTAGATTTCAATACTGGGGTCTTTTGTGCATTCAACTCAAACATGGAGAAACTGTCTCTTTTCTTCTAGGAAGGACCGGACCTGGGTCTCATCGACACCCTTGTGAAGCCAAGGAAAAAGTTAGACTCTCTCTAAATCATACTTGGTTAACATTGAATGAAAAGATATTTTAAACAAAGATGATTTACTAAGATTCCTGGATCTATGTGATGAATATAAAAAAATTAAAATATTAGCCAGAAACTTTTATTCATAGTAGATATATTTCGTGAAATGCATGAAAAACTTAAACATGTTGTATTTGTGAGGCTAGAGATTCTCATTAGTAAAACAGAAAGCTTAAGGCTGCAGGAGTTAGAGGGAGAGTCAAAGGAAACAATAGGTGAAAAGTTCTCTGTGAACTCCAATTATATATGCACTATTGTTTATGACAAAAAGAAAGTAGCTAAATGGAAATAGAGTAAATTGAGCAGAAAACTGCTCTTTAATTGAAGTCAGCTTTTCATACAGAGTTATGAAATTTTCATATTGATAAGAAATTTATAGTTTAGTTTCACACATTTATAAATGAAGGGAGAAATGCAAATGGGAAGTAAATTGTCTGCAGTCACACTACATGTTTAAGAACAGTTTTGAAAATTCTAAAATAATAGAGATGATGTCTTGGGAATAGGCAGAGTCAATTAATGTTGATGACAATTTTGCATGCCAGGAATATAGTGATGGACAAAATAAGTTGCATCCTTGCCGTCTAAGATGTGAAATTCTAATGAAGTGAAATGAAGACCTGTGGACAAACATGTCAGCTATTCAGTGCTTTACAGCTGAAATGTGATGGGCTCTGTTCTTTGAGTATCGCTTTACAAGGGTTTTCAGGGAAGCCCTGAGTGAGTTAGTGCAGGTAGCTTTGATGGAAAAAAGATGATCAGTAAAAGTACCCAGACCTGTAGGATCTAGAGCTGGAAGGACTCACTGGTGGTGTGAAAGGGAGGTCAGAGGGAGAACAGAGACTCGAGGGCAGCGGCAGGCTTTCTGTCTAAACAATGGAGAGGATGGGTCAGGGTTGTGGTAGAAGTGATAGCTGGGGTTGGAATGGGAGATATGATTAGCCCTCTTTTGGTCATATGGAGTTGTAAATTATAAACAAGCTTTCAAATTGAGCTGTTGGGTGGAAGTCTAGAGCTCAGAGGAACTGTCTAGGTTGGAAATAAATATCTAAGAATTACATTTGAGTGGGATATACTGGCATAAACTGTAATCCCAGTACTCTGGGTTACAAATTCAAGTTCAGCCTGGGCAGCTTAATGACTTTGCCAGACTGTATCAAACAAAACAAAACAAAAAATTAAAAAGGACAAGGGATGTAACTCAGTGTAAAGGCCCTGGATTCAATCCCTGACAGCACAAAAAATTACATTCAAATATGTATTTTTGATATTGATTATCAATTCTGCTATGTGGTTATTTTAGCAGCTTTCTATTATGTCATATGATTATACTAATGCTATTTCTTTCAAAAATGTAGCTATATAGCACCATGGTTTTGTGAAAAGGCATAGATTTGTACAAAATGGAATTAGACCTTTAACAGTTTTCTGCAGGATGAATCAAGATACATACAAAGGAAAATAAAACATGATGAAGATGTTTGAATGAAAAGACTAATTGGCTCCCTAGCTTGATGTCTCTGGGGACACTGAACTGTAATCACCACATTGTGCTGGAGGTCACTAGAATCACAGAAATTGTTCAAAAGCCCTGGGCAATGTTAGAGCACTCCTGTCTTTTTCACAGTGTGGTTATGTAGCACATCCTGAGATGCAGAAGTTAACATAGGTGATTCAGGTATGAGTAGAAAAGTGGCAGCCTTAGCCTGGGTGTAGTTGTGCTTCTGTCTAACTTCCTATACCAAGGAGCATGTGTCAGCCACCTGGATCTAAAATATGCCACCAGCTGATTTGATTATTACTGTAAGAACTATGCCAAGAGAAGGTTATTACCAACATGTGGAGTTTATGGAATTGATATTTTCTATTTGCAAACTGAATTGAACATTGAGGACAGCACTGAAGAATTGAACATTGAGGACAGCACTGAAGAATTCCCTGGGTATTCCTTCTTTTGGAGACCATCAAGCCAGGTTCTTGTATTCTATTCAACCAAGGTGGCTTTTTTTTTTAAGAGTTAAATTTGGCACATGAATGTAGGTAACTTCCTTCACAACAGTTAAAACCTAATTTTCTTAGATGGGTATCATGGAGTGCTCCTCAGGAAGGAATAGTAATGAGCTACTGGTACCTACAACAATTTGCATAAATGTCCACAGAATTATGCTCAGTGGAAAGAAGAGCCAATACCAAAAGGTTATATGTTGTATGAATTTACTAACATAGGAGTGTTTAAATGATAAAATTATTGTAGACGTAGAAAATTAATCATTGCCTCAAGTTAAGGAGGAGTCAGCATGGAAAATTGCTGACGGTATAAAAGGATGTGAGGGAGTTCTTGCGGTGATGGAAATATTGCGCAGCTTCACTGAGTCCTTGTCAGTCTCCTGGTTCTGATGTTTTGTAAGATGTCACCATTGGGAAGCATTGGGCAACCGGGTGTGCAGATGATTGTGCTGCCAAGGGAGTGAAATTTAAATAGATCAACTCATAATTCTGTGTTCATTCTAACACCCAAGTATAATAATGTATTTCATAGTTAGGTTCACAGAACTGGTACCACTTGCATTAGTGATATTTAGGGGTTTGTTAAAACATTGGATTTCTGGTCCCCAGTCTCTACCAGGTACATAGAATTCTCAGATTCAGGGGCTGTGGATATTTCTCAGTGGTAGAGCATTTGCCTAGCGTGTGTGAAGCCCTGAATTTGCTTTTAAACACCACGCCCAGCAAAATCTCACATTCAACACACATTATATGATTCATATAATGTACCTCAATTGCTAGAATGATTGAGAATTTAGGGAATTAAATGTTTGTGAGTTCTTGGAGTTAAGAAATTCTTAAATTTTCTTTTATTTGTGTCTCTGTCACCTAGCACAGTGTATAGCCCATGAAAGTAATGGTTATGTATTTGTTACACTGACTACTTCTTTTAATATTCTGATGTTGTAATACATACTTGTTTTGCATTGTAATTCTTTTTCACGAAACATGATGACTTTCAAACATTCCTCACTACCTGTGATTGCCCTTTATGAAGTAGACAATGAATATTAATTTCATGGATGGGTAAAGAAGTGTAGAATAAAGCAGCGAGCTACCTCCATTCCCTGGGGGACATTTCTGTCTAAGAAGGTATCACATATATGTGTACTATGTTAGTAGTGACACAATTCATCATAGTTAAATCTTGGAAACAGACAAAATGCCCACCACCTGAGAAATGGATGAAACAGAGGTGGTATTTTTATGCAATTGAATATTACTCAGCTATAAGAAAGATAAATTTGGGGCTTTTATAAAGGTGAATGGATACAACTAATGACCCTATTCATAAACTAAGTAACTTAGACCCACGTGTGTAACTATTACATTGTCTCCCTAGTGTAAGAACCTGGAAGAATAAGTAAAATTTGAAAAGTACAATAGAGATAGTAGAATGGAAAGAAGCTGAACATAAAGAATAAATAATTGGGATAGGAAAGAAAGGAAGGGGTAAAGTCATGTAAGTATATACACAGGACAGCTAAGATGATCGTAGTACTAATTTCTACCAGTCTTTGAAAGATAGCAGGTAATGTTTAAAATCTTTACTTTGACCAATTTTATATGCTAGTATCTGTAATCTGAGCAACTACATTGAAGACAACAATATGCAATATAATCACCACAGTTAAACACCTTTCATTTGTTTATTTAAAACATTTATGGTCTCTAAGTATTTTTTTGTGTTTTAAATTTCAGTACATGGTCTACAGGGCCTCACTATGTAGGCCGGACTCATAGTGATCCTCCTGTTTACAGCCTCTCTGGTGCTGGGATTACAGGTGACTGCCACCAGGCCCAGGCTCAATTGCTGTCCCAATGCACACAGCACCAGGGATCGAACCCCAAGTCCCTGCGTCTGCCTAAGCAGGCGCTTTAATCTGCTGAGCTATCTGGCCAGCCCTCGAATGTCTCATCTATTATTTTTGTACTTACTTTAAAATAAATTAAAAAATAAAAAGTAAAAAGGACAAGGGAAAAAATTAACATTTATTGAAAGGAGGAGTTTGCACGCCTATATCTAGTAATCTGAGCAACAAATTTGAAGATAACCATAAAACATAACAACCATTGTTAATATTCTAGTCTTTCTTTTTGAAATTTTGTACCATTTTTATTGTTTTATGTTGTTTTGTTTTTGTCTTTGTTCTTTTTGTTTTTGCTTTTTTCCTTTTTAAAATAAAAAGTTTTAATAAGAAGTTAAGGGTCAGATCCTGGACATTTAATGCCTGCCTGAAGTACCACCTGGCCACAGATGATTTGGTTAACCCTTCCTGAACTCACTGAGCATGAATGATAGACTCTAGCTCTGTGATCTTTAAAGCAAAGGAAGTTTCAAGGTTCAATTGGACAAAATCTATTTGGATACTTTGAAGTTAATGGTGAAATGTTTGGGAAATCTAAGTTATTTTTCTTGTTTCCATCAAGGTCACCTTCATCAAGAACTTTCCTGACTGCCCCGATTGCTGGAAGAGCAAGGCCTTGTCCATCTATCTGTGGTAAGCTTGTGGCAGTAAGTTTATGGATGTGTGATATTCTTTTTTTTATGTATTTAGTACAGAGTCTACAGGGTCTCACTGCACAGATCAGACTTGTAGTGATTCTCCTGTTTTCAGCCTCCCAAGAGCTGGGATTACAGGCACGCTCTACTATGCCCAGGCTCAATTGCCATCTCAGTGCGCCCCAGGGGCAGGGCTAACTCTGCACACCAGGGATTGAACCCTGGTCCCTGCATCTGCCTAAGGAGACACTTTAGTCCTCTGAGCTATCTGACCTGCCTGATGTGTGAGATTCTCAAGGAGCAAGATGGCAAATGAGTGGGCTCTGGTCCATCACCTGAACTCTTGTGTCAAAGGCAAGCACCACTAGTGAATCGCTCTTAGTTCTTATGGCACAGCGCCACAAGCAACCCTGTATTGGATAGATGTTAGCCTTGCAGCTAAACCTGTTGGCCATCTTGGATCAGGATCAAGTATGCATGTATTAGATTTGAGTTATATACATGTTTGTTAAAGATATGAGCTATTTGTGCAGGGTGTGTGGGCTGTGCATCTGTATGGATTCATGTGTTACATGCAAATAAAATTGGAAATAAAATTGCAAGTAAATTTATGTATGTGTGACTATAAGTGTATATGAAACAGAAATTAAGAGAGTATTAAGATCATATTTGTAGAGGAGGCTTTGTCACTAATTATTTACAGTAAAATCTTTTGAAAGGATTCTGAAGAACAACATTGAAGTTATTGTTGGAGCTAAGAAAAAGGCATCAAAGATAGGCAGGGGATTCCTGGAAGAGGTAGATTCTGAGTCCTAGTGTGAAGAAGGGATAGAAGAGGTTGTACAGTGACAGTGAGAGTGAGAAAGGGCATTCTGGTCAGAAGATGCATCAGTAAGTATGAAGGCAGAATGGCAGGCTCAGAACTCCCTGACACAGTTGGAGAATTGTGGGCATTTGTTGCTCAAACACTCATAACAAGGGGTGATGGTTTTGCAATTTGGCTCTTCATATGTGCTCCAATTTTATGTCCTTTTTTCTCTGAGGCCAATACAATTACCACCCTTTTCTGTTCATCGTCCCTTTCTTAGTGGTCTTTCTCCTTGGTGAAAGTGTCTCCTATGTCTAGAACTGCACTTTCCGCACCTGCCCTCATCACTGCCGCTAGCACTTGGGCCACCAAGTGGGTCATTGCTTACAGCTCCACCCGCACTGCCGCCTGCTCCTACAGCACACCTGCCTCCACCACTTGTGGCACCTTCACCACCATCACCCTTACCACCTCTGAGGCTACCAGGTCTTCAGGCACCTCACGCTCTGTCCCCTCTCTCACTTCTCTTCCACAGTTACCGCCAGCACCATGTTCCATATCTGTAGCGGATCCTTCCTTTCATTCTCCATCCCTCTAAAGTCATCATGAGATCTCCACACTTCAGAGCAACCTTCTTGAAAGAGTAATATGACCTTGTTTTTCCTCCTTGTCACTCATGTGTCTCTGTGGTCTAGTTTCCAGTCTCATCACGTAATTGAAATTCTTGAAACAAAATTGCTACTTTCCCTCCTCACCACATTGCCACATTCATTGGGCACTTTAGGCCTTTTGCTTCCTTGACTTCTCTGTGGTGTTTGGTTATTTTCTACTTTCTCTTTATTCCATCTCTTTCTTTTTTTTAAAAAAAAAATCATTGTTAGTACACAATCGTAGTACATGATGATTTTGTTCATTGTGGGAGTTGCTTCATGCACATAGCACCTGCAGTTCCCACCTCATTTTCTCTCCTCTGCTTTTTCAGTCTTCGCCCAGGGACAAGCACTGCCCAGGCCTCCTGGAGGTGCTGGACTTGTCCCTGGCCCTCTACAGAGCCATAGTCTTTAGGTCGATGTGGATGTAACCTTACACCCTCAGTTCCTATAATCATTAAAAATAGCAACACAGTTTCTTGAAAATGGGTAAGAAGACTCAGAGAGGTCCAAGCATGGCCCGGCTGCTGAGGACCTGAGCAAGAGCTGAACAGGACAGGCTGTCTAGGGAAGGAGCCCTGCTAAGGTGGCGGATCTTAGCTCTGTAGTATTTTGAAGCTACTCAGTTCTAGATTTTTTTTTTTTTTTTTTAGTTTCCTGAGAATAGGAAAATATTGAATAATTGGAGAAATGACAAGAAGAGGGATAAAATCTTACTTATTGTTTACTGTCTTTTTAATGTATTTAGTACAAGGTCACATTACACAGAGCAGACTTGTAGTGATTCTCCTGCTTTCAGTCTCCCGAGCACTGGGATTACAGGTACTCGCCACCATATCTAGTCTCAATCTCTTCCTCAGCTCGCCTTGGGGATAGGGCTGGCACACACTAGGGGGGATTGAACCCCTGCCCCTGTGTTTGCCTAAGCAGGCCCTTTAATCCGCTGAGCTATCTGGCCAGCCCTCTGTCTTCACTAGGACTGATGCGTCAGCAAGTGGAGTGTATGGCAGTTAAAGAACAGTCATCCCTAGTTTCTAGCTAGATCTATGTACTCTCCTTATTTGATGCCATAACTCCTTACTGTAATAACCCTTAAGTTTTTAAAATTAAAGTTTTTATTGTTTTAATTTAATATGCTGTCAAGTTAGTTTTGTCTAGATCCCTTGCTGTGATCCTCATCGACTTTCTTGAGGGGATATATTTACACCAATGCCCAGAACACATAAAATAACTTTCATATAAATATTAGAGCTGTATTACCTCCCAGAAAAGGGAAGTCCTTTGGTACTTTTAGGATTGCATTTAAACTAGCTTATTTTAAGACCAGAATCCTCATTTGACCATGCATGGATAATTTTGTAGCTGAATTCATGTGTTACTTGGTATTCTACTTCATCTTCTGTTGCACAGCCTTGGATGTATTATTTCAAATAAAAGTCAGAGAACTCGTGGCATTTCCTTAGAGGGCTGTGTCTCACCTTCATGGCCTCAACTTCCCGACCACAAAGCCCCTGCTCCGGCTGTGGTGCACTGTCCCCCGCGCCCTACCTCCCGTGCACTGCCTCCCGCGCACTGCCGTCAGTCCTGCCACTCACGCCTTTGCACACCGTCGTGGCCTTGGGTGCCCTGCTCACTCGCAGGGGGTGACATTCTCCCTCACTAATTTTTCCTGGGAAGTCTTGCTAGCACCGGTATTCACTGCACCATAGTCCTTACTGGGTCATATTGTAATAAATTTCTCTTTGTCGCCTCTGCTAGAGAATAGGATCATTGTGGACTCTTTTTATCCTGCTGTACCTGCTGTATTATTGCACTGGGCTCGTGCTCAGAGCCATTCATTAACTGTTACTTGGTTGAATGAGGGAATGAGTGCATGCATGAATGAGACTGCCCTGCGGTTCATTGTTTTTTAAATTACTTTGACACAGTTTTTAAAAATTACTTTGACTCAACTGCCATCTCGGCTCGCCATGGCAGCGGGGCCAGCACGGCAGACCCGGGAATTGAACCCCTAGCCATTGCGCCATCATTTCTTAAATATAAGCTTCTATTTTTAGTATTGGATATAAATTTTGTTTTTTAGTATTTTGTGGTTGTCTGTATTATTCATCAGAGATCTTAGCGTGGTTGCCATTTCCTCATGTCATCCAGATTCCCTTCCTCTGAATATACCTTTGTTTTGTTCGTCTTACCTGTGCACATCAGCCTCGTTAGTTATAAGCCTGCTCTGTCATATTATTCCTTTTAAACAACTGTGCTATTCCTCTTTCTTTATATATGATAATGGAACCTGAGGCACAGAGACATCTAAACTCTACATTGACCTCTACATATTTATGAGTATTTAAGCAAAATGTACTCCAATGAATCTAAAAGAAGTAATTAATCTATTACATACTAAGTAATGTTCTTAAGGGTGGTTGTGTATCAGAATTGTTTTGGAGCCTAAAGTAAATGCAGATGTCTAGGCCCTAACCCAGAGCCAGTAAATCAAAATTCAGAGGTATTTTCAAGTCTCTTGATTCAGCTTGATGAACAGAGTGGGCTGAAGTTGAGTACTACTGCATGAGTGCTTATCTTAAATATTGTATATATTAGATGCAATAATGTGTATCTCAAGTGTCAAGGGAATAATAAAAGCCAATCTTTACTCATTGCACTGTATGCATGATGCAAAGTCTTCTGTATTTAGTTTCTCATTTAATTAACCCTCAAATCAACACTGTTTTCCATAAAGAGGATGATTAGAATTCCATCAAAAGAGGTTACATTACTGAAAAAGTTTTATAGTTAACTGAACAGCGGGAGTTTAAATCTAAGTCTTTCTTATGCTTCAATATCATTCTATACAATATACTGACAGCTTAAATAATTATACATCACCATACACAGTATATTATAGTTCTATTATTAACATATTGTTTTACTAACAAACTTAATATGTTCAAAGAAATCTGATCTTTTCATTTCTCTGCTGGAGGAGTCCTACAGTTCTCTTACTGCCAGTGGGATAAAGTCAACTTTCCTTGTCATGTTGTGACCCCTCATAAACCATCTTCCAGCTGCCTCTGTCTTCCTCCCCATTTCATCTACATTCACACTCAACTTCTCATCTATTGTTAATACCAAACTCAACAATGACATGCCTTTATCTAGGGATTTCAGGGTCACTGCAGGGGCACATGAGGTCTGCTTTATAGACTCTGAAGCAACTGAGGAAGAGGCCCAAGCCAAGGGCCTATTATAAGTGAAGTTGGATTTCAGCAGCAATTTGGATCCAACATCCTACTACACTGAGCCCCCCTCCCATAAAAAATGAAACAGCTGAACTCCTGTAAACCTCCCTAGGGAGCCTGGAGCAGCAAGACTTGGAATACTCTGAAGCTAGTGGACGTGTGCACATGGGTGGAGACTCCAGGGACACTGCCCACTCCCAGCAGTCGCTTTTGTGTGGCTGTATGTTGGGTGGGATGAGTGAGAGGTAGAAACATGCTCCTTTACTTCTAAAAGGACTGGTGTTTCTGTTCATGATCTCAGACAAGAATTTGGAAAGGGTTGGTGGACGTCTCCCCCTACATTTTTCTTTTTTGTTTGTTTGTTATGATACAGGGTCAGGCTATGCAATGATCCTTCTGTCTCAGCTGCCCCAGTGCTGGGGTTACAGGTGTGCACTACCACACCTACTTTCAGGGCCAGTAGAGCACACCTAGAGATTTGGGGGTGGCAAGGTATGCCTGCGGTCCTGGTGATTCAATTCAGGACCTTGTGCTTGCCAGGCAGGCACTTAGACCACCGAGCTATCTCCCCAGCCCTCCCACTACACTTTTCATGTGTAGTTTTTCCTGGCCTTCAATAGTTTCTTCTGCCTTCATCATTAGCTTAAGGGTTGCTTCTTGGAAACCTTTCTGTTTTCTATCATGCAGAGCACATGGCTTCCCCTTTACTTGGAGCATTCAGTTCACACTTTTTGTGTTATATTCTCATGCCACACATAAACATGCACTTGTAGGCCTCTTGTTCTAAGGGCTGAACTTTTCTAAGGTCAGAACCCTGGCTCAATTGTTCCCATAAGCCCCCTAATTGAGCACAGTGCCTGGAACGTGACATTTGCTCTTTGCAAGGCTTAGCAGTGCTCTTTCAAGGTGCGGTAGCTCCAAACTTCCCTGCACCTGCAGACGTCTATTTCAGTTATTCATGTGTCCAGGACTAGCACAGCACTCAAATCATCACTCAGTAAGGTTTAGGTGAATGCTTTAGTTAGGGAGGATAAGTATATGGGATGCTGTTTATTTTTTTATTTTTATTTATTTATTTTTTAATTGAAGAACAAATAGCAATGAGACAGTTTCAAGACAAATTAACAAGACAGATTTGATAGATTAATACATTGCAAACTGTTTTCATAATGTTTTGGTATCATACAAGGTGCATACATGATATTATACTTACAGACATTATTATAGCAGATGTCTCTAATCAATGAATGAAGAGAGTGTAGCTATATACTTATTTTATTTTTTTCTAGCTGAATTATATCACAGATTGAATAATTAATACTTTCTACCTTGTTATCTTCCTGGTGGTTGTCCATAGTACTAGAAGGTGACATATCTTGTCTAACCAGTATTAGTGCAAATCTTGTCTCTCATAGAATTATGCAGAAGCATGGCATATTTATCCTAACTGTACTGTTTACACACACACATCATGATTCTTCCTTTGTATACCTATTTTTTTGTCTAGACCTGTCAAATATGAGCACTCCATTGTCATTCAACCAATTTAGGTGCCTGAACTCGGCAACACAATCCAACACAGTCCAGCATTCCACAATAATAGTGAGTTATCTGAAGAAGTTGTTGACTGTAGCCATTTACAGCTCAATTTATTATTATGGCCCCACATTATATACCTAATTTTTATACTTTTCTGCTGGATGGTTAAGACCAAGATAAAACAAGCCCTATATACCAAAAGATGTAGCTTTTGTTTCTGTTGAGGTCAGTGAAGTCCCCTCAGGGTTTATCTTGTAATCCTGTACCTTACTCTGTAGATCCTTTGTCTGTGTCATCCTTGTGGATGAGTCATGGCCAATGCTCTACCAGTTTGCTCTCTGTGAGAGCCTGAGAGAAAGTTTTCTCTCCATGTGACTCTCTACAGGCACACTATAGATCATCAATGTCTTTCCTCTGTGGCTCCATAATCTCCTTGATCAGAAAATTTGCAGCACAACTGAATTTCTTGATGTTACAGTACAGATTCTCCTATGTCCTGAGTCTTCACTGACCTTGAAAGGCTAGGACCAAAATGTTGGCTGGCCTTGTGGCTCTTCTATTGCTCCAATTTTGATCTGTGAACTTAAGTTGTTAACCATCCAGAAGAAAAGCTGATTAGTACCCTGCAGCATATGCCGTTCATTTTGCCCTAACTATCTGATTCAGTTCTTTTGTAGTTGTTGTACATTTCCATTTGCATTTCTTCTTTTGACTTCTTATACTAGGTAGACTATATGATATTTGCACATGTATGTCTGGTTTATTTCACTTATGAGTATATGTTCAAGTGGCATCCACTTCAATATAAATGCTTCAAGTTTATCATTCTTTATAGCTGAGTAACACTCCATTATGTTGAAATACCACATCTTTTTCAACCATTCCTCATGTGACAAACATCTTGGTTGTTTCCAAGATTTTGCTATCACAAATTGTGCTGCTATAAACATAGGTACACATATATCACTATGATATACTGTTTTCAGTTCCTCTGGGAAAATTCCCAGTAGGGGGATAGGAGGCTTGAATGGGATTTCCAGTCCTACTCTTTTGAGGAGTCTCCATACTGATCTCCACAATGGTTCTACCAGTCTACATTCCCACCAGCAGTGGAGAAATGTTCCCTTTTTCCCACAACCTCTCCAGCATTTCTTGTTGGTTGATTTCCTTATGATAGCCATTCTTTCTGGAGTAAGATGATATCTCAGTGTTGTTTTAACTTGCATTTCATGAATGGCTGGCGATGTGGAGCATATTTTCATATATTTATTCGCTTCTTTAATTTCATCCTCTGAGAAGTGTGTATTCATCTCAGATGCCCTTTTCTGAATTGGGTCTTTAAATTTGAGGGCCCTGTTATATCTTAGTTCTTTATATATTCTAGACAGCAGACCTTTGTATGGTTGCTTATTAGTTAGGATTTTTTCAAAATTTGAGGGTTGTCTTTTCACTTTGTTGACAATTTCTTTTGATGTGAAGAAACTCCTCAAGAAGAGTTGATCCCAGTTGTTGATTCTTTCAAGTACATTGCATGTTTCCCATGCAAATATATGTTTGTTTATGAACTCTTTACCTACCCCCTATGTCTTCAAGAGTTCCTCCTACTTTCTATTCCAGGAGATTGAGTGTTTTTATTTTAATGTTTAGATCTTTAATCATTTTGACTTTAACTTAGTGCATGGTGATAGAGCTGGGTCAAGTTTTAGTTTCGGCATGTAGAAAGCCTGGTTTTCCAGCACCATTAAAGAGGCTATCTTTCTTCCAGTAAGCTTGTTTGGCCCCTTTGTTGAAGATTAGATGGCTAAGTGTGTTCATAGATATCTCTGCATCTTGTAATATGATGCTGTTTATTAATTACTATTTTCTTTCAAAATAACCAAAACAGAAAACACAGCACATAGCACATATCTTAAAAAATGCCCAAGTGTGAAGTAAAGGTTACTGAATTGAATGTCTGTAAAATTCCTTGGTTTTATCAGGTTAATCATATAAAACATGTGCATGTGTGTCATGGCTTAGATCTAGAACATGTCCCCAATCCTCTTGTATTTAGGTATGGCACTTTTAGAAGGGGATTGGGTCACTGGGCTGCTATTCATTGGGAATTATTCCATTGTTCTTTTCTTTCTTTCTTTTTTTTTCTTGGAGGAACTAGGGATTGAACTCAGGGCCTTGCACTTGCCAGGGAAGTGCTTATTCCACTGAGCCATCTCCCTGGCCCCTGATTAATCCATTGTTGATTTCCAAGCTAAATACATTGCTAGGAGGTGAAGCCTGGGTGAAGGAGGTGTGTCATTAGCCCTGAGACCTGCATGGGTGCATTTCAGTCCTACCTCTCACTCTCTCAGGCCTTTCTCCCACTCCATCTTTGCCTTAGAGCAAACAAGCCATGGACCAAACCCTCCAGACTCTGAGCTACATGAAGCCTGTCCTTTAAGTTTTGAGTTCTGGGTATTTAGTCTCAGAAATGGGAAGGCTGATTTACAACATGATTTTGAAAATTTCACATAAAATGATGCATAGTGATATGAATGATCACAACTGTTCAGTGAAAGTAATTCACAGGAGATTGATACATTTATAAAACTCACATGTTATTAAATAGAAACATTAGACTTTTCCTGGAAAAGTATACTTTCTTATTCTCAGTGTCAGACCTCATAGATTTTTCTCTTATTTCTTTCAGCCTGATATTTCATTTGAAAAGTTGTAATTTATTCAGTTTCAGTGAATAAATTTAACAGAGTCCCTGTTAGTTATTGCTATGTAAAATAGCCAAATTAAAACAAGTATCAGAATGAAATTCATAGTTTTATTCTTCTCTTTGTGTAAGTCTGTTTGATTTATCTTGTCCTCAACCCAGATGGTGAAACTCCTGAAGATAGCAGGTATCACTGAAAAGACCTGCACTGTCCTGGTGCTTGGAGACTTGGACTTGGGCAGCAAGTTGCTGCCCCTGAAAAGGTCATCATGTTTTCCTTCACACAACATTGTGCATTTTAAGAAAAATTAAGCATGACACAATAATCCTTTTATTAAACATTAAATGTGATGCAAAGTGAAGCACCTAGCAATGCACGGTAGCTGTTACGTAGGCGATGATGAGTGAGTGCTGCGGTGCGCTCACTTTCTAGCTTAGCCTCCCAGTCTTCAGTGCTCCAAGTTGCTGGAGGTTAATGACAAAGCTCTTCAGCTTTTATAACCCTTGAAACAGTCCTTCCATACATGAGGCATTCTAAGTTCAGGTGAATGAATGAAGTAATGGATAAAGCAACACTTAGAGGACACAGCATGCATGAAGACAGCTTGTAAGTCATGAAGTGCCCTCCAAATTATAAGAGGCTGTTATTAAATTTACTGTTATATGTGATTTTGAAAGCTTTAAAAATTATGACTACATTCACAAAAGTACAAAATGAATAAACTCATATAATCAGCTCCCATATTTAAAAGGAGCTATTACTGACGTTCCAGAATACCCCCTCCATGTCACCATTTGTTCCCCAAGTTAAGTGTTATCTTGACTTGCAGCGCAGTAGATTTGTTTTCCATTTCACAGGCTTGAGTCATACAGAATGTGCTCTTCTTGCATCAGTTTAGCATCATTTCCTGCTAAATACAGGAGACATGTGAAGATACACTTATTCATACAATAACTTAGCTGCTGTGTGATCATTATCTTTGCTGTATAATATCCCTAACATGCTGCAGCTTATCCTTTCTGATGAGGAGGTATGTTTGTGTTGCCTCTAGTTATGTATTTTAGGACAGGGTCTATAGGGCCCACAGGGTCTCACTGCATAGATTGGACTCATAGTGATCCTCCTGTTTTCAGCTTCCCAAGAACGGGGATTATAGGCTTGCGCTATCATGCCCAGTCTCAATTGCCATCTCAGCATGTCCCAGGAGCAGGGCCAGCATGGCAGGCCTGGGGCAAAACCCAGGCCCTGGTGTCTGCCTAAGCAGGCACTTTAATCTGCTGAGCTATTATTTGGCTGGCCCTTGCTTCTAGTTTTGCATAGGACAAGGACTGTTCTCCTTTAGACCTTGGTGAACACATTGCTTATTCCTGCTGCAGATGTACTTACAAGTGAGACTGCTGCACAGCACAGATAGATACAGCTTCCACTGATACTGCATCCTCCAAGATATTGGTACCCCATCCGTTTCCATGGCCAGCATCTGAAAATCCAGTTGCTCTTAGTTTCATTTCACCTATTCTGATGGGTGGATTTACTACTGCAGGATTTTCTAACTTGCATTCCTGTGATGACTAATACAGTGAGGACTTTTGAAAACCTAATGTTTGTATATTTGCTTTTTAAATGCCAGTTTCACATTTTTGCATCAGGAGGTGATTTTTCTATTTTTATTTTATAGGGGCCCTTCATATGTTGTGAGTGTAACCTCATTGTTAGATGAG
Organism: Ctenomys sociabilis; assembly: GCA_004027165.1. Taxonomy (NCBI): domain Eukaryota; kingdom Metazoa; phylum Chordata; class Mammalia; order Rodentia; family Ctenomyidae; genus Ctenomys; species Ctenomys sociabilis. The sequence continues at coordinate 29,462 of PVKA01008786.1, forward strand.
GTATTGCAGATATTGCCTTCATGAACATTTCTGTAGTCTGCTCAAAGTGAAGCACAGACCAACCACTGGTGGTATTAAGCTAGCTGTTGTACAATAGGACCCTGAGCACATTTCCTAAGACACTGGGCTAACGTATCCTTACTCAATAACTGAGTTGGAATGTCTTGGTGGGGAAGACTGGCTGTCAGTATTATTCATCATGGTACCCCCAATGCTTAATAGGTAGTATTTTTGATATTGAAACGAGCATATATAAGTTAATATCTAATTCAAAATTAATTCATCAGTGAACTACATGAAACATAGCTTGAATACATTTTTAAATGATTAGATGCAGTTGATGCAAGCTGATAAATGCTTACTCTATTTCATAATTATAGTGCTTATTGTTATTTATAACCATAATAAGCATTTTAATGACATGATCAATGTTATCCTTACATAAAATGAAAAAATCCTTACTTTGAAAAATCTTATTCTTTGTAAAATGATAGCATGACTTAAAACTTTGTAAAGGTGGATAATGAGTTTTTCTGTTTTATGGTTCCAAATCAGTTTAAGGGCATTTCTGGGGGAGGGGCAAGTATGGTGATAATGAAAGGATGCAGGATATAGGCGGAGATTAAGAAATGGGGAGAAAGCTGCCCCATGATTCAGAGGCTTGTTCGAAAAGACAAAGTGAGGGTAATCACACGGGCTTTGAATTTCCATCCAAATGGGAATTTCCACTACAGGTCAGACTATACGACCTCTCAGTGTCTAAGAGCTTTAAATTATCTCTATAGTTTGCAATGTAAGGCATGGCAGACACAGCACAGATATGGTCCTTCCCGTGGAAGTAAAATCCTCCTGGCTTTGTTGCTCATGTTATCTTTGCCCTAGATTCAGAGCAAAATTGCCTTCTTGGGATTTAGGAGTCACCCCTTAAGGGTATATCAGTATAAAGGACACTTTCCTGTCATTGTCTTAGCAGACAGGTCCTTCATTTTCCTTTTCCATTTTGGATTTATTATCACTATATTTTTAGGGACCCATCCCTCCCTCTGCAAAACTCAAGATGTTCTGTGAAATGGAAATGTAGCTATTGGAAGCAAGATTGACAGTGAGTGTCCTCAAACTGCCGCTTATAAAGGGTAATTTGCTCAACAGCAAATATAAAAAGCTCTGCCTGATGGTTTGCATTATAACCAGTGGGGTGTCTTGTCAACCAACACACTGGAAAACAGGTTTATACCACTCCCTCCTTTGACTAATTATTGCCTTGAAGTGAGAGCACCCAAGCATTTTAAATGAGACTTAGTTCATAATTGTCAGATATTAGTATAATGGATTCAGCTAAAAGGATTTTAGACATTTGGCCAGTTTGGTCTTCTGTTCTAGAAGCAGCGGTCGGGATGGAGTAAATCTATTCCTTCGCATTGGAGAGAAGCAACATGAAGGCCTGGGAGCCTGGCTTTGGCCGTTAACGTTTCTTGGCACATTTGGCATCCAGCTCATCACTGACTTGGGTGTGCAGCTCTTCAAGAAGTTATGGACAGTGCGGTGTCTGAAATCCAGGGCAGAATGGTCAAGTTGAGAATCCACAGTCAAGAATATTAGGTCATGCCTCCAAGTGTGTGGGGTTTGTCAGACAGCCTTTGCTCTTTGGTCAGGAGATGAGCTGTTCTGAATTCCCAGAGGTTCTGAGCAGTTCAGCACATCGTGTTAGTATTTAAGGTTGTGGAAGTTTCAATGTGAAACACGTGTCATTTACAAGTTATGTTTTCCTTAAGCCACGAATACAAAATGGTGTATATTCATGACAGATGATGCAGCCATTATGGTGCTAACCCAATCAGCACGTCAAGGACAGGCCTCAGTTCTACACCTCAGAACAGTTGATTGTGTGTGTTGTGGGAGGCGGGGGTCAGTCAGTGGGGATTGAGCCCAGGGGTTCTGCACTGATTTATATCCCAATATTTTTTTATTTTTTATTTTGAGTCAGGGTCTTGCTAGGCTACTAAGTTTGCCAGGTTGGGCAATTTACAGTCCTTCTGCCTCATCCTCCAAAAGTGCTGGGATTCCAGGCATGTGCCGCTCTACTCAGCAGGTTGGCATATCGTATGCAAAGGGAAGGACCACTTGACCACTCCTTCATTGTTTATTTCTCATTCTTTTATCCTAATTTTATTTATTTATTTATTTTTCATAATTTTATTGAAGAATAAATAGCAATGAGACAGTTTCAAATCAAATTAGCAGAACAGATTCAATAATCAATACATTGCATATTGTTTTCATAGTGGTCTTTTGTTGTACGAGGTGCACACATGATAGTCTATTTACAAACACTATTAGATTAGATGCTTCATTTTGTCTCAGCAAGGAATGTATATGGGCTTGTTAGCCAGCTTTTCATTATTGTAATGAAATACCTTAGATAATCACCTTGAAAAGAAGGGCTATTTTAATAATTTTGGAAGCTTCTTTTTTTCTTTTTTAAAGAGAATACAAAATAATGATTGTAAAAAGTCTTAGAAATGGTACAGAATTTCAATAAACAAGATAATATGAATTGACAATAATTGTTGTGTTGCCTAGTATTGTCTTCAAATTAGTCAATTAGATTATCAGATATTTGCATGCAAAATTGGAAAAAATAAGAGTTACAAGAGATTAGGGAGAAAAAAACTAAGTACTAACTGCTCTTTTCCAAACTTCATGGCAGGGACGATACCATTGTTGGAACTCATGAAACAAGAAATGGCTTACCTCACTGTGGCTGTGAAGCAGAGAGGCAGGGAGAGACAGACAGACAGAGAGACAGAGAGCAAGAGAGATAGAGAGAGCCCTTTGAGAGTATACCTAAGACCTTCCACTGGTCCTTACCCCTTGAAGGTTTGTATAATCACAGCCAGGTGTAGTAACATATTTGCTTGTAATCCCAACATTCTAAAAGGCTGAGGCAAGAGTATGGGCAACCTAACAACTTAATGAGGTGTTTAATAAAATGAAATGAAATCAAATTGTGTATGTGTGTGTGTGTGTGTGTGTAGCTTGGTGTGAAGGCCCTGGCTTTAATTTCCAATGTGGGGAGAAATAAAGGATTTCTACTGTGCTTTCTCTCAATAGGGCCAAGTTTAGACCAAAGCTGTAGCACAGCATATATTTAAAGATCCAACCTGTAGTGTAGGGGGAAAAGTGACATTAAGGACAGTAGGCTTAACCTCAGAGAATCTTTGCTTGGGGATACAACCCTCCTTGGAATATTGATTTTAGAATTCTCCTTGATAGAAGTTACATCCATGAATCCCTGACTCTGGTTTAGGCCAACTATGGATTTTACCTTTTAAGATGCATTTATTTGTTCACACAAGTAGTATATGAATACATTCTTTGGGAAATATTCTAAAGGACTATAATCAGAACTAAAGTCTTGGTCTCCGTTCCTGCCTCTAAACCACTCCATTTCACCCCATTCTAAAAGTGGCCATTATTAGTAGTGGAGTACTTTTCTAATCGTTTGCATGGATTCACACCAATCTGTACATTCATATACAATAGCACCTTGGTTCATGAATTTAATTCCTTCTACAATCATGGGGAAGATGGCCAGGGTTGGTGTTCTTCATTCAATGCAGAGGTCTGGAACTGAAGCAAAATTTTGCTGCTGCTTCTGTTTGCCAAATGAATTATTGTGGAACAGAAGGGTTCAAAGCATAGATATTACTGTATATCACAGTTATGTTATGTTCATGTATATAAACAAATATATAGTTTAGAAAATCATAGCATATGCTTCTTTTGCTGTATATGCTTTCATTTAAAATGTCAATTATACTTGTAGATGAGGCTAGAGACGGTATCCCTGTCTGTAATCCCAAATTTAGTTTTCTCCAAAGGTCTAGCTCCCATGTGACACTGGGACTTGCTACCCCAGTGGTCTCCCTCTTTAGCTGCATGGAGAGGGAAGACAATCTGCTCAGCCCAACTGAGGAAGCCCATTTGTGCCCTTTTATTGGAATTAACAGAGTGAGAAAATGGAAACACTAACGAAGATTTTAATTAAGAATTAACACTCTGTACAGATAGGCTGCTCAGACAGCAAGGGAATACCTCGCATAGGCCCAAAGATGGAAATGGGATAATTACTAAGACAAATGGATCCACCTGACCCATTATTTCTTCCTCCTACCTGATTCTAGAGGCTTCCCTCCCTTCCCTTTATGACTGATTGACAATGGAGCAGAAGGCAACTGCTTTTTCCTGCAACAGTTGAGCTTGATTGCCTCCAATCTCCCAGCCCTGGAGGTTCGCATCCCCCTTTGATTAGGAGCAATGGCCCCCTCCCCATCCCCTCTAGACACCCGTGCTAACGGTGAATGGAGGAGAAATCTCATTTTGGAGACATGCATTTCCTGTGAACTCTATTAAGCAACAAAGAAGCCGGCCTTTCTTGAGGTCATATTTCTAGGATATAATCATCAACTTCTGGGGTGCAGCCTAAGACCCCTGCCGGAGTCCACTCTGCCTGTGTTCACCAGTGCGGTTATTTCATAGCCTCAGCTTTCTCCAGGGAGCTGGAGATGGTTCGTGCACATTTTAATGAGCCTGTCATCCGGCCCCTGTTTTCCCCCTTAGTCTTTATTTCTCTCTGATTCCTTTCTATCATGTTGTGAGCCACCTTTATTTGGAAAGCAGAGGGGATGTGGAGATTTTGAATGTCACCCAGCTTAGATGAAAACTCACTGTTTTCTCTTTTTCAGATTTAACCTTTTCTAGTTTAACAAGATTAAAAAATTCTGTATTTGCCTTGCAAAAGGAAAATATATAGCTGGGCATGAAATTTCGCTATGTTCTTAAATAAGGACTATTGTTATTTTTCATGAAGATGTGACACAGGGCTCAGTGGAATTATAATAAAAGGACATCAGAGCAAGCACTCCATGTAATCAAAGATTTTAGGGTTCTCTCCACTGACTCAGCAAATAAAGATTCTATAATTCTGGTTCGACTAGACTTTTTCAAAAGGGATTAGATAGTCCATGGATAAACACAGTTTTGATGCTAATATTTTTTGTGTGTCAATTTAACAGTCATTGCTGAATTTTGGATTCAAAAACTGTGATGTTTAAATTTTTATGAACAGTAAAAGAATACACAAAGGGATAGTCAGACTATCTGATTTTATTTCTTTTGATATATCGTTTTGTTTTCCTTAAATTTCTGCTCAGTTTTCACCATTTTTTCCCACACATTGGAGTTTGACTTACGACTATATTTACCAGGGGATTTAGTATCAAAGGACAAAAGAATAGGCTTTGATTCTATAAATAAATTTACTATACGACATTATGTAAGCTGTGTACATTAGGGTATATTGTAATGAAGTTCATCTAGCCACTGAAAATTTTTTATTCTGATTTTTTTCCGGTGGCTTTTGTTAGCAAATAATGGCTGTGACTAATGCTCCCTGTAGCTTCACTTAAATTAATCTGGCTCTTTATCCTCTGTAAATATATGTATGATCTGCTTCAATCAGATTTTCTGGAAACAAAGGGAAGAGTTCCCCGTATTCTCCCAGGAGGTTTACAAATGATATGCATTGAACTAATCCAATTGGACTAATATGATTATTTTTTGTGTGTATGCAAAAAGGCATAGATTCCTCAATAATACATGAGAACAGAGAGGTGACTGTTCTCCTGCCAGCTTCTTTGCATGTGGATCTTGGGAAGAAGGTGTCTCTGGGCAAAGAACCGTGTGGCTACTAAGCCTTGTGCCTGGGGCGTCCTCCTTTTTCTAGAAACAAAGATGCTGTCTCCAGCACAAAGAAGATGTCATGGTGCACAACATTCTTTCCCAGCAGTAACAGGGGCTTAAAGCACAGACTGAGACTCTGACCTGGCCCTGGGTGTCCAGACCAGCTGGTTGAGGAAGGAGGGCAGGCCCTGCTTATCTAGGCCTGGGCTTGAGCCTTCCAAGTGTCCACCAAACACTCCCGTTGTGCTCCTTCTTGCACCCTCCCTTGAACTCTGGTGGCTCAGGAGTACTCCTTTGCGTCTCTTTTCTACTCTACACAGTTCTTGGTAATTTCACCAAATTCATGGTTTTCATCCTCTACTCATCTTTAACAAGTGTTATTACTTTCCAGGCTTCTCCCTGGAGAAGGTCCACTACAGGTTCAACGTATCATTGGACATTTTAACTTGGATATATCTTAGGTCTTCAAACCCATCAAGTCCCAAGATGAACCAGTTATCTGTATTCTCTAACGAGCCTTGTTTTGTTTGGAAAGCACAACAATGCTCAAGTGCGAAAAATGAAGTCAGAACAGGTTCTTCCCTGGGGCTGCCTCCCAGCGCACTAAATCCTATACATTTTGTTTCCTCCATGCAGTTTGGGTGCCTTTTCCTCTGTATTTTGTGGGGGAGGAAGTGGGTGAATGGGAAAGTGAGTGGTTTTGATAGATGCTGCACACACTCTTTGTTAAAGACTGGAAATATTAACGTTCATAGGTTTTATTAATATCTGTTCATAAAAAAGTTGCAAATTATTTCAAGTTTAGAGACAAACTAGGATGATAGTTTGCCTGATAGTGGAATATTCTTTACATCAGTTTATATTTCCATTAATAATATATGAAAGTCCTTTTTGTGCACTCTTGCCAACTCTAAATATCATTAATTTTTAATGATGGTAAAAGCTGCACCTCTCTCTCTCTCTCTACCTCTCCTCTCCCCTTTCTCTCTCCTCTGTCTCTCTCTTGCCTCGCTGTCTCTCTCCTTTCCCCCCTCCTCTCCCTTACCTCTGTCTCTGTCTCTGTCTATGTCTTTGTCTCCATCTCTCTCTCCTATCTATCTCTGTCTCTGCCTCCCTTTCTCTCCCCTCCCCCTCTGTTTTTCTCTCTGTCTCTCTTTACTGAGGATTATTTCATATATATTAGGCTAGTTCTCTACCCCCAAACTGTCATTCTTTTTTAATATCATATTTTCATGATTACTAACCAAATATATTCTAATATTTTCTTATAATTATTACCTTATTTACTTTTATTATATGAATTACCCACTATCCTCATGAATTCTCATAAAAAATAATAATATTTGAATATTCTATTGAATTGGAAGCACACTGTCTGTATTGAGCTGTTTATGTGTAATTTTTTTTCTTTCACTCTGCTGTTTACCTTTTAACAATTTTCTGTGTTACACTCACTTATAACTTAGAACTGCTTCCCATTTTAATTTTTATGTATTATACTTAAAGTTGCATTGGTGCATATTAATCATAAAAACAGTTTCATTTGGGGACATTTGAACATGTATATAAAATACTTTGATTACTTCCATTTTCCAATACCCCTCTTTTTCTGTTTTTCCCTTTACTTTTCCATAATAATCGTTGTTCTCCTGAGAATTTTTCCAACATAGTGCCATCCCCTTAGCTTTTTTTTTACGTCTCCTCAACTATCAGTGTCTCCGCCAAGCTTCTTTATCTGTCCTTAAGTTGTAACAAAGCTATTTTTTTATAATGTAAATCAGCATTCTTGCTTCATGCTTATAAACTGAATGGCTTCCTGTTATCCATAGAGATCCCAGCCTGGTCGGGCAGGTCTTTCGTGACCCGCTACCTTGCTGCCTCCCTCACAGTCCCTCACACACCCCTGCCATTGGGTTCTCCAGGCATTTGAGTCCAGTTGTACTCACTAGCGCCTTGTGTGCAGTTGTACACGAGCCTTTGCACACCATCCCTCTTTGTCTGAGATAACTTCTCCCTGTCCTCTTAGGAATTTCTCTGCATCTTTCCAGGCTCAAGCACAGTGGACAATTCCTTTCTTCACATGATCGTGGTGCATATTCTTCTTTTGCACTATTCTCACTATTTCCCCTTTTTTTTTGCCATGACCAGTGCATGTGTAATCTTGTTCAATGACTTTCACTAACACCCATTCTTAACGTAAATAGCACTGTGACATTGCTTGCAATAGATATAAAATAAAACATAAAAATAAAAACATAAAAAAAATCACTGTGAAAATCTAACTGTGCTCTCCTAAGATAGCCTCAGTACCCCTGATATATTATATATGCTGCCTTTGCAACTCTGCTCAGTCACGCCAATTATTAGATTATTTTTGTGGTTAAAGAGAGATTTGTGGAGAATATTTACAGGTCATTGTACAACCGCCCCTTACAAAAAGATGCAATTTTATGAAAGACATGAACACACCTTCAGAAAATCACATTAATTTGCAGTTGTTTTTTGTCTTGTGCAAGTGGAATGAGTCTTCATTCTCTGTACACTGACTTCATTATAAACAGAATGTCAGGGAGAAATGGTTCCTAGTTCATCCATCCTGGTGGCATTTGTCTTAATTCAGGAGGGAAAGTATTAAATACAGATAAAGGACAAAGCGATCGGCAGGCTAATGAAAATGGGATGTCGAGCCTCAGGGGGCCCATGTTGTTAAGGGAAACTCTGTCTGTCAGGCTGAATTTGTTAGATTATATGGTAGAATGAACATGAACTTAGAATGAAGCAGTATCATATTTAGATTTGGGAACAGCCAAGTACAGCTGCCAGGCTGGCCGTAATTGCATGTATTCTTGACTTTGTGGTATTCCACATTTGTAAAAGTCTCACAATCCACTATTTATCCTAAAAGTTTAAGTACAAAATTGACATTCCTTTTCACTATTTCTCTTTCATCTCTAGGTGGTGATTTGTGTATGTACTAAAGATGCAGTAGCAATAGCCTTCATTGAAATGTTTTTATTATTTGGTTTGCTAAGAATGAATGAACATAGAAGCTAGATATTTGATGTGTTGGAAGCTATGAAAACATGATTATTTAAAATGTTTCCAATTGTTGCACCTTTTACCCTATGATTATAAGTATCAGTTTCTTCTAATGCATAAAAATTCTGCCAATCTTAAAATTCCACAGAGAATCCTAAGTATTAACTAGTAGTATAAAAATAGGACCTTGGAACCAGTAATAAAGGGGTGTTTATTTCCCACATTATTCCAAAATGTATAATTTTAGTTGTTCCTTTTCAAATTACAACCGGATACCAAAATCTCTTTTCACTCGGAAAGGATGTTATTAAGTTTTCCTTTAGAAAAAAAAAAAGCAGCTAAATAGTCCCAAAGATGAATGCAGTGGATCATTAGCAAGACTGTATTGTAATGAGGTGAAGTAATAGTGCCTGATACTTGATTCTTTGGAACTGACTGTATTGCCATTCACCATTTGTGCTCTCAGGCTGTGAGAAAGGCACTCGGCACTTCCGGAGCTTCTGGTCAGAGACGGCAGTCGCTTGTTGTATCATCGTGTCTGTGATTTTGGTGGTTCTCAGGACTGGCACCGACAGTGGAAGTCACACGCTAGTGCCTCCCTTCTTCCTTTGGTCTGAGCTGTCTGAGTCCCTCCATAGCTGGATGTAGTGACTTCCAATAAGTCAGAGGTCAGTAGTATGTGGGGCTGTGTCAGGGTGTCATAACCTCTGTCCCCCAAATCTTCCACAACAGTATGTTTTTTGTGTTCCCACTTTGTATTTCTTTCTCCAGGAGAAAGATTCTGTACATTCCAGAATATTCCTCAAGGGTTTATTAATCAAAAAAGAGTTGAAAACTGTTCTTTTAATACCTAATTTTATTATGATTTATGGTACTAGTGAAACTGCTGTCACCTTATGTAGACTCCAGATATTTTTAAGGTAAGACCACAACAATTTCTTTCTAAACATACTGTGGCAAAATATGTTTGACATATTTGACATAGTATTTACCATTGTTTCACTTGTGAGTGTATAGTTTAGTGGCATCAAACACATTTATAATGTTATATTACCATAACCACTATTTATATTCAAACATTTTCATGACCCCCAAATGAATTAAACAGTTCTCAGTTTGGTAGATAAGTCATTAAACAATCATTCTGCTCTTCCCTCCCCTCTCCACATCCTGGTAAACTCGATGCTACTTTCTAACCCCATGAATTTGTCAATTCTGTGTACCAAATATAAGTGGAATAATACAATATTTTTCCTATGCCTGGCTTACTTCACTAGCATGATATATTCAAAGCCCCACCATGTTATTATATATATCAGAATTCTATTCTTTTTATGCTGAATGTTATGATACTGTGTTATACATCATTTTATCTACCCATTGAGTTATTTCCATCTTTCATCTATTATGAATAGTGCTGTTATGAACATTGGCATAAATGGCTATATATGCTATATTGTTGTATGAGTAGCAGTATAAGTATATACAAATCTATTCAAATCTCTGATTTCAATTATTTTGGATATAAGCTTAGGAGTAGAATTGCTGGTAATACTTTTTATTAGATTAAAATTTTTAAATTAGTCTCTTCATAAGAGATTTTTTGTTTTCTTACCAAAGAATTACACAAATGATTGCTTTGTGATCTGTTGTGTGTCATTTTCTTCCTATAAATCAATCTGGGGTGTCCCTGTGGTCACTGTATATTTAAATTAAAAAATAAGGTGCCCTTATGTTAGCGCCTTAAAAATACTTGGAAGCAAAATCTAGGAACAAGATAGTTGTTTTTTATTGATCTTGAACTATAGAGCCTGTTCTTTTACTCTTTCAACATTCATGCCACAGACAAGATATTTCAATTCATGAAAAATGCATCTTAACCATGATTCCAATACAGTCTTCAGAATTTATTGTACAAATTGCTTGAAATGGCACTTGTCACCAATGAACAGAATGGAAAATAAGGACATGTCATTCCCCATGTGGAAATGATTATTCTGGACACGGTGCTAATTTGCCAACCTTGAAAAAGTCAGTTTTGTTTATAAAGACCTTGACATATTCACTGAATTGAGAATTGTAAGTAAATATCACGAGCTTGTGTTTGCTGATCCCTGGGGTAATTGCTTAATACAAGTTCCTCAGAGCTCTTTATCCTTGGAAATCAGATTAAAACGATGACATTATCAAGGTGCCAGAAGATGGGAGAGGGGAAAAAAGAAATATAGGCCTATTGTGGGAGCATTCATTTTCATATTTTGCTCTTTTCTTCTAGACTCATCCTTCTGTCCATCAAAGAGCCAAAAGAGGTGGGATGGCCGTATTCCTCTGAGACACATAGTTAATTATCCTAAATAATGCAATAGAGGCTGCTAGTTAATGGGAATGGAAATCAAGTGCTCTCAGGAACCTGTGTGCCATATCGCTTCTTTTACTCTCTGCTATCGGGCTCACCCCAACTAGGTTCATGGGTTTGCCTCTGTTCTGGAGAACGGTGCACTCACAGAATTGAAGGTTTCCACAGTGGCCATGCACTTCTGCTTGAGTTCATCCGCATCTCTTGCCAGTGCTAGAGCCCAAGTAATTTGGTTAGAGACAGTGAACTATTTGGAGGGCGGCTTCTGAGTGTGGTGATTTGGAGTGGAGGAGGGTATGAGGCCAATATGGGTGAGATTCTGGTTACTGGCTGTGAGTCCTTGCTAAGTGTCTCAGTTACTCTTCTGTCATTACTGGGACAAATACCTTACAACCAACATGAAGGAAAGAAAGGTTTATTTAGCTCACAGTTAATGGAGGTTTCAGACCATACTTGGGTGGCACCAAGGTAGACTGACACATGGTAGAGGGCAGCAGTTCATGGTGGCAGAAAGCAACAAAACACCAAGAGCAAAATGGGAAGAGTCCGTCTCTCTATTTCTCTTATATTACATTCAGCTATCCACCCAGGCTGGGTATACATAATCCCAGCCTTAGATCATGAATTAATCCCAAACTGTAGAACTGTACCTCAATGATTGCATGAGGCTTTTGGAGGACAAATGCATGCAAACTATAATATTCCACCCCTTGATTCCCAAAGATTCATGCACAGCCCTTTGTGCAAAAGATGTTTTAGTCTATCTCTAAGAGTTGCCAAAGTTCCAGCAGTTTTGGCATTGCTGAAAAGACCAAGCCCAAGTCTCCTCCAAGATCTAAGGCAAACTCTTAGCTGTGAGACCTTTTACAAAAGAAAGATTCAACACTTCCAACATTCAAAGGCACAAGACAAACAACATCACCATTCTACAAGTTGCAAAACAACAGGGGACTACAAAGCATCGGGACTAACACAAGTCCAAAATCTATCAGGGCAAACACTAAATCCTAGAGTTCCAAGTGGAACATCTGTAGCAATCTGCACTGAGTTGTGAGCTCCATGTGGCTCCAGCTCTGTGGTACTCCATGATTAATGGCAGTAGCTCCCATGCATTTTCTCTTAGTCTGACTTTGTTCCCACCTTGTAGTGTCCCTTAGATGATCCATATTCCTGGCTTTTCCGAACTTTTGGGGTTTCCACTGCACATTAAGCATTTCACTCTGTGCTTCACACACTGCCCTCTCAGGGGCATGCTGCCTGGCCTCCTAGGCCTTCTTCTGAAATCTAGGTGAAAGCTTTCTTAACTTCAGAACTCCTGCATTCTGTATGCCTCTAAAACCAATGCCCCGTGGATAATGCCAAGGTCTGCTGCCAGCTGGAGTGGTAGCCAGGCTTCCTTCTCTCTGGGCTGTAGGGATTGAGTGCCTGGGTTCCTGAGCACTCTGACTCTGATTCCAAAACACAAATTTTCTATGCGGATGCCATTCTGGAACTTGTTGTGCCTGCTGCCATTCTGGAACATGGGGCTCTGTGGCTTTCCCCCCAAAGAAAAATCCCTCTCCCTTGCCATTCTGAGGCTGCAAAGGGTAGAGGCCTGTTGCCTTCAGTGGTGCCCTCAGGCCATCCTTTCCATTCCCTTGTTCCTCCTTGGCAATGGAGATGCTCTTAGCTCTGTCTTTGCATTCCACAGCTTTATTGGAGCTTCCTTTCTGGCCAGAAAGGAGCTCACAAAATTTTAAATCATCCTGCTGGGTTCTTTGCTCTTCATTTTCAACATAAATCTAGCTAAAAAAAAAAGTCCCTGACAATAGTCATGTCACATCCTCAATATTCAGCTGCTTTGAGATTTATTTTTCCAGATTAATCAGTCCTCCATGCCTAATCTCAGTCTCAGGCAAAGTCTCTGGACAGAAGCAAAATTCAGACAAACTTTCTGGCAAGCCAAAACATACATCATCTGAAGTCCAACAACCAATGTAGTCCTTGTTTGCATCAGAAACCTCCCCTGCCTGGTCTTTACAGGCAGGATTTCTATTAGCCTTTTGGTCTCCTGAGCTCTGACCAGAATCTCCTATGTAAAACAACTGAAGCTGTTCCAGCGCTTCTCCAGTAGGCAATGTCTCTTCCCACAAGCCATTCCCAAAACCTTGTAATCCACATGGTCAGGTAGTCACAGCAACAGCCCCAATTCTGCCTCAGTTACTCTTCTCTCATTGCTGGGACAAATATCTGACACCCAAAATGAAGAAAATAAATGTACATTTATCTCACAGTTAATGGAGATTTCAGTCCATACTCAACTGGTTCCAAGGCAGAGTGGCACATGGTAGAGCACAGCAGTTCATGGCTGCAGAAGGCAACAAAACGGGAAGAGCAAAATTGAGGGCCAGCTAAATAGCTCAGCTGATTAAAGCACCTGCAAGCAGGCGTAGAGGCCAGGGCTTCAATCTCTGGGCCTGCCTTGCCAGCCTCGACCCCCCAGGGTGTGCTGAGACAGCAATTGAGACTGGGCATGGTGGCACATTCCTGTAATCCCAGCTCCTGGGAAGCTGTAAACAGGTGGATCATCTAGTAGTGAGACCTTGAACACCCTATAGACCCTTCCCTAAAATACAAAAAGAAAGAAAGAAAGAAAATAAAGAGCAAAATTGAAAGAAAAGTGGCAGCAAAGAGCAAGTCTGTCATTCTGTCCACTGCAGGCTGAGTGTAGCATTCACATGCATAATCCCAGAACCGCTCAGATGTGTAATCACAGCAGTACTCAGACCCATAATCCCATCCTTGGATTATGAATTAATCACAAATTGTAGAACTGCACCTCAATGACTGCATGAAGCTTTGGGGGAACAAATGCACTCCAACCATGACAATTAGACACTTAATTTCCCGAGACTCAGTTTCCTCATGTGTAAAATAGGATTAATAACACTTTGAATAATTGTTAGAACAAAACAGAACAAGAGTTTTTACAGTGCTATGGTTACTAAATGGCTTAGTTCTCAGCCCAGGAATGAGCGTTTTATTTCTTTCTAGTTGCTGCAGTGAGAGTGGTGGGTGAGCACTACTATATCTTGAGTTACTATAACAGGATCACATAGCATTTCACTTCCCATTCAATTCATTCTTCAACATAGGAACTGGGCATCTGCTCAAAAATGTCAATGTGATCACATTGGATTCCTACTTAAAATATTTCATTGCCGATTCTTCACTGTTGAGAATGTTTTAATTTCTTAGAGTGTCACATAATCTAGTGAGCTTAGCCTTTTCTCCTGCTCCTGTTTGCCCTCAGATATAGTTGAGAATCCAAGTTTTACATATTCTCTATCCTCAACCTATGAGTGAGTTACTGTTGGCTCACGACAACTGGTATAAAACTCTGTCCACTCGCTCCACCTTACCTTCATGAATCACATTTATTTTCTTAGTGTACTGCTTATGTTTGTGTTGCCTCGTATGCTGAAATCTTCTCAACCATCCCCACCTGTTCTTTGCTGGAAGACGAGGCTTTGCTGCTTTGTCTCCGTCTCGGGAAACCTTCCTTGATGCCTTCCCTGGACAGACGTCGCTGTTACTTTCCTTGATCGCAGTGGGCTTCCCACAGAGCCAGAACTGCCTTTCTAATGCACAAATGCCAAGCTGCTTTCCAGACCTTCTGTAGGTTTTGCCTAATATTTGCCTCATGAACAGATGAGTCTACACGTGTCAGCTCCTTGAAGAGGTAACCAGCCTCACATCGTGAACTTTTTCTTCCTTCCAAACCAGGAACACAAATTGTACCCAGCTAGCTTTCTTAATATTTCTCAGTGGTCTCAATTACCCACAGGACAAATCTGAGCTTATTGGGTGACCCAGGTAAAGGTAAACCCATGGGCTTATCTTCAGTCCCTCTCAGAAATCCAGAAGAGGTAGTAGAAATTGACAAAGGGTAGCATAGCCTCAAAGTTATGGAGAAAAAAATGCAGTAGGAATAAAAGTATGACAAATACTTTTAACCAATTTCTAGTGCATTGAAAGTGAGTAAGCTCAAATTTCTGGATAAAATGAAAAGGAAGAACTCACAGTGTACAGTATAGAAATATTCAGAGTTTATAAAAGACAGAAGTAAAGCAGAAGATGAACCATTTCAAAGAATGATGAATCTGTCACATGTGGCAGTAGAACACAGGATCAAAATCAGGGTCTTGGGAATGGACCGAGCCAGCGTGAATCCTCTTCACCCTCTCTCCTGTTGCCTGCGTAATGGTGACATTGGTCATATCGCCAATGCCAGACACATGCTTTCCAAAGCAGATGACTGCTACCCCTGCAGAGAGAAAGCTTTGAGGATGGAGCTTCACGTTCCTGAGAGCACTCTGCCTTCTTGTGGCATTTGGAAGGTAGGGGTGTCAGGGGGCAGCCTCTCTGCCCGCTCTCTGTTTGCTTGGCCCAGCGGAGGTCTGGTGTCTTCGTGACAGCACTCTGTCTTCCTTCTCATGGCAGTTCTGGGATGCCAGGTCCACATAGTGGTCAGAGATCATTTGCAGCAGAGGACAGCCCAAGCTCAGCAGCCTGTGGAGGGACCCTACAGTCGGACCCCTAAGCACGGATGCTTCACTGATAGGACAGAAACAAAATATCACTGATTTTTAAAGAAACACAGGTAGCTTATGGTAGGAAGGAAAATTTTAAGATAACCTTGATTTTGAGACATCTGAAAAATAACAGAACTCAGAAATGAAAGTAATGGAACTAAAATAAAGGTCAAGGAATTTTCCATAAAATAGAACAGAAAAGATAAGGATATGGAAAAATATAAGGAAAAAAACTCATAAAATATCAATAGAGAAGAGCCAATATCTGAATAATAATTATTGGTAAAAGAAAACAAGATAGACATAATCCCGGAAAAGCATATAAGTGGATAAAGAAGACCCAAAGCAAATCAACTCAAGGTAAAAACATCAAAAAACCCAGCTGCCCCTGCTTTGATGTTCTTTCCTATATTCTCATTTACAAACCGTACATCTGATAAGGAGTCAGTATTGAGTATATGAGGAATTTAAAAACTCAATAGCAAGAAAGCAAAGGACCCAATTAAAATGGAGGAAAAGAAAAACCCCTGGTCAGGTGGATGTGTCTCAAAAGCAGTCCTCCAAATGGTCAGCACATACAAGAAGGAATCGTCCATATCATTAATCATCAGTAAGGTGTGAGCTAGGGCCACAGTGAGATGGCGCCTCCTCCTGTTGGAGTGACCCGTTATGGGAACGACAGACAGCCCCGGTACTGGTGAGGGCGGGGAAAGCTAATTAGCGCAGCCATTGTGCAAGACTGGAGGTTGTTCGAGGGCCCAAGCCGGACCTCCGATTTGTTCTTCTGAGACACGTCCACCTGACCAGGTCTTTTTCTCCATTTCAACTGGGTTCTTTGCTTTCCTAATATTGAGTTTTTAAATTCCTTACGTAGTTAATATTGACTTGGGAAGATGATTCTCACTTTAGGAGTTGGGAGGCCCTTGGCTGGTGGTAGGAGGGATCAGGAAAGGCCCCGGGGCCTTGTGTTAAAAGGCTCATTTTCCAAACCGGCAGGAAGGAGGAGGCCAGGGAAGCTTTGAAAGGGCATCCAGTTGGCACCCTCCGGGCTGTGAAGGGCAGCACCCAAAGGGGATTGTGAGACCCAGCCCTCTCCTCCTATTTTCACTTTGCAGCCCTCAGGCAAGTGGGCTTTGCTGGGACACAGGCTCCTGTCCCCACCTGACAGGCCCAACACTATGGACGAATCAGGCATACACCAGAGCTTCCGAAATGTGAGCCAAAAGAAATCCTTTTTTTTTTTTTTATAAGTTGGCTTACCCCCAGTCTTCATTACAGTGACGGGAACCCCAGCTTTAGAAATTCTCCATTCGGGAGGCAGACCGTGCGACACGACTGTTGCTGCAGGTCGTGTGCCCATGCGCTAGGAGCTTCTGGAAGCAGCATCTGTGTTTCATCTTAGTTCTTGGTTCTGTGACCGCCTCCGTGTTGGTTCTCAGTAGAGGCGGACTGAAGGGACGAGGGTGGGAGTGCCAGGCGTTGCTTTGTGCTTTCCTCAGATGCTGACCTCCTGTAGACTCTGCTAATGTAGGTCGCTATCTCAGCTTGTGCGGGCCTAGATACAGCCCGAGTATATTGAAAACAGTGCTAAACATGGGGAATAGTTCCTGGAAACTGGGTTAGAAGTAGAGATGAGAATACACGATGTGTGTCACACTCTGCAGTGATGTCAATAAGAAACTACCTGACATTCTACCTCATTTAAAAATAGTGTTCAAGCTGTGTATGTTTGAATGTGACTAGAATTCTAGTACTCTGAGAGGCTGAGGCAGGAGGATCATGAGTTCAAAGCCAGCCCGGAATGCAAAGTGAATTTGAGGTCGGTTTGGAACAGAGAAAGATCCTGTTGCAATAACAGCAACAACAACAACAAAATCAAAAGTAAAGCTTTCATTTTGTTGCATTTTTTTTCTGTCCTGGTAAATAGGCAAGTATGATTTTTACATGTCTTCCATCCAAGATAAACTAAATACTGCATTTTTAATTTCTTGTTTAATATATCCAGAAGCTTACTATTCAACCATGTACCTTGTCCTGTCATCAGTTTATGTATGTAATCAAACATACATGGGTTAGTTTACTTAAATCTACAAATTTGAGATTATTTCAAGTTTTATTTTATTGATTGATTGATTGATTGTATTTTAGGTAAGGGTGTCACTACTAGATCGGACTCGCAGTTATCCTGTTTACAGACTCCCAAGAGCTGGGATTATAGGTGCATGCCACCATGCCCAGTCTCAATTGCTATCTCAGCATGCCCAGGGGTTGGGCCAGCACTGCAGGAGAGAGTGGGAGTTGAACCCTGGCTCCTGCACCTGCTTGCAGGTGCTTTAATCTGCTGAGCTATTTGGCTGGCCCTTATTTCAAATTTTAAAAGACAATTTAGAAAATGTTACAAGGACTATTGTGGTCTACCCCCACGCAGAGCTGGGAGCAGGGTCCAGCTACGAATTCAAGCTGACTCTGCACTCACCATACAGGTCATGCTGATTTGTAACTCAGGACAGGCTTTCCCAGCCTTCCAAGTGCTGGAAGTGCAAACATCTACCACACATTTAGCTAGATTTTTGTTTCTTTAGGGCTCATGTTTTACAAATTTTTCAATAAGTTGAATAACTGTCAGTGTTATGAGCATTTTTAGAAAAGAAATTATACTATATAAAAAATTCCTAATTTGAATTATCCTGTGAATTTCTGTATCTTTTTTAATACGCATACGCACGCACGCACGCACCCACGCACACCTACCGTGAAGTTCAGAATTGAATCAATCCTGCCCTCTTGTGGTACATTTTAAAATTTCAGGACGGACCTTTTTTTCCTAAGGAGTTTTTAAAGTTTATTGCATTGTACCTTCACAAATTATAACTGTATCTATGTATATATGAAACAAAATTGAATGATATATAAATATTATTAGAATTTTAAATGTTTTGTTATTATTATATAATGTTTTCATTGGCTACTCTTTTTTCCAATAGACCACGCACCTCAGCATTAGTTGAGCGGATTCATGGATATGGTTGAGTTCCTGGTCCATGACATTAATGAAAAGGTAAATGTGGAGCTGGACAAAGGTAAATGTGGTGTGACAAGTTTCGCAGAACTTGGGAGACTGAGGCAGGAGGGTCGCAGGTTTGAACTCCGTTTGGGCAATTTAAGAGACCATGTTTCAAAACATACACGCGCGCATACACACACACACACGCACGCACGCACGCACACACGCATGAACATGCATGCATGGCTGGTGAGGGCCCAGTGTGGAGAGCCTGGTTCAAGCCACAATGACACAGAAATGTAAGCTCAGAACAACGGATCCGTGTGGGATAGCTCGAGTTTTGTGAAAGTGGGTTAAAAAGTTGGTAAAGGACCCTACAGGGTGAGTTTGTGAAGGAGATGGTTTAAAGGAAGGAAAACATGGTGAAAGCTGGAGGGAAGTGAGATTTTTAGATTTTCAGGAAACAATAGGAACTATCTCGTTTAATACTCTACAGTGCTCTGTTGAGGTCCAGAGCAATGGAAGTTTCGAACATAAAAACGTAGCAAATCCTACAGACGTGGGAGGCATCTTGCTCGCCTTTTTTTTGAATGCCTAAGCTTGAAGAAAGGGTCACACACAAGCAAGTGGCGCTGTCACTGCACACGGAGGCAATACAATGTGGGCTGCATCACGAGCCCTGCTTTGAGGCTCAGTGTGTTGTGTGGCACCACACAGCTACCAGTTTTCTCATCTGTAGAGATGACAATAAAAGCGCCAGTGATGGGGCTGAGGAGATGGCTCAGTGGAATAAGCGCTTCCCTGGTGAGCGCAAGGGTCTGAGTTCAATCCCCAGTTCCACCAAAAAAAAAAAAAAAAAAAAAAGTGCCAGGTTTTCTGTGAGTTGTGGCATCAATTAGTCTGGTCAGAGTCATTTGAGCCAGGCAGGGTGGTACATGCCTATAATCCTAGTTATTTAGAAGCATATTCAAACATTTCTGAGGTGAATATCTGCTCATTTATAGGTGCATTTAAAAATATTACATACAAAATTTGAATATTTTATGCTATGATTGTAGGCAAGAGGAACTTAGGACTTGAAATGCAAGATGTCAAAAGGAGAGATTAATAGATTCGTTCACATTGCTCATTTGTTTGGGAATTTTTTTGCTTGAACTAGTACATGCTTGCAGTGCACCATGGTGACATTTACTGTAAGGGGCTGGTGCACATTCAAAACATATTTCAATTCTTCTTTCCCCCTTCCTTCCACCTCCTTTTATTTTTTTTCAGAATCATATTCATTTAACTTTTAAGACTGTATAAAATTATTTATTGGGGCCAACCAAATAGCTCAGCAGATTAAAAGTGCCTGCAAGCAGGTGCAGGGCCAGGACTTAGATCCTGTCGTGCCAGCCCTGCCCACTCCCCCCACCCCAGGCACGCTGAGATGGCAATTGAGACTGGGCGTGGTGGCGCGTGCCTGTAATCCCAGCTCTTGGGAGTCTGTAAACTGGCGTATCACTACACATCCAATCTAGTAGTGAACGCCCTGCAGACCTTTCCCTAAAAAAGACAAAAAAAAAAGTTATCATATATATGATTGAACTCCAGGCTAGTAGACCAAAGAAAAGTATGTGAGACAATGGTACTGTCGAGGTATGCTTTGAGATACATTATCCATCTGCTGGGTTGCTGAACCTGTTCCCTTTCTCATTTTTCCTTTTATCTTGTATTATATTACATATAGTATGTTGTTACATATTATATAGATGTATTATGTTATAATATGTAACCATATAATATATAACAATGTATAATTTATATATATGAACAATATATTAAAATATATGGAGTACAAAACTGTATAATGTTCTGTATATATATATATATATATATATATATATATATATATATATTCCAGTATATTTATAATATTTAGAGAGTGTTCATGTAACAGAAACCGTATGGTGTTGCAGCTCCTGCACCTGAATCACTTCACTTGACATCACGGGCTCAAGGTGCACTCATTTTCCTATGGATGATTTGCGTCCATCCTTCCTTATGGCAGAGTAGTAGCTTATTGTGTATAAACAGCACATTTTGATCATCCACTTCCCTGCTGATGAGCATACAGGGCTGTTTCCAAGACTGAGCTGCTAGAAACCGCGCTGCTGCAAACACGGGTGTGCACACCTTGTTGTGGTATGATGTCTCTAACTCTTCTGGGAAACATGGAACGTCTACTGTCAACGTTTCGAGGAATTTCCATACTGATTTCCATAGCGGTTGCGACAGGTCCCAGCCTGGCCAGCAGTGGAGAGGGCTCCTTTCTTCCAGCAGACTGCCCTGCATCTGTTGCTGGTTGATTTCTTGATGGCAGCCATTCTTCCTACAGCGATGTGCACTCTCAGTTCTGTTCTCATTTGCATCTCTTGATGGCCAGTGATTTTCCAAAATGTTTTCGTATATTTATTGGCTGTTTCGATCTTCCTCTGAGAAGTCGCTTTTCCAGGGTGGATGAACCTTCAGAGACAAGTGCCCAGACTGTAACCTCAAACCCACCTATTTCTCACCCAGTGCCAGCACTGCAATTACACCTGAGTACTGAGGTTTTAGTTTAGAAAAGTCAACCAGTACATGAATATCTTTTCTCTTAAAAGAGGACAACATTCATGCCATAGGCTCACTACCATTGGTCTACTTATTTCATGCAGCATTTTTTTTTATTGAGTCTTTAAATTTGGGAAGTCTGACATTTTTGAATTCTTTATATATTCTAGATATTATTCATTTTTCTGAAGAGCAATTGACAAAGATATTTGTCCCACTCCTTAGGTCATTTCTTCAGTGTTAATAGTTTCTTTTGCTGTGCAGAAACTTTAATTTGATATGATCCCATTGGTTGATTCTTTTTTTTTCAATTTATTTTTTATTTTATTGAAGTACGAATATCAATCAGTTTTAAGACACCTTAACAAGACAGATTTGATAAATTAATACATTGCAAACTGTTTTCATACTGTTTTGGTATCACACAAGGTGCATACATGATACTATACTTACAGACATTATTATGGCAGATGTCTCTTATCAGTAAATTAAGAGTGTACTTATTTTTTATACCTGAATTATATCAAAAATTCAGTAATTATTTTCCTAGTGGATGATCATAGTACTAGAAGCCGACATAATATCCTGTCCAACCACCATCAGTGCAAATAGGATTATGTAGAAGCACGGCGTTATCTATCCCAACTGTACTGATACACACACATCACGATTTTTTCTTTCTGTACCCCTTCCTTTGTCTACACCTGTCAAAGGTGGGCACTCTATTGTCATTCAGCTAACTTAGGTGCTTGAACTCGACAACACAATCCAACACAGTCCAGCATTCCACAACAATAGTGAGTTATTCAAAGAAGTTGTTGACCATAGCCATTTACAGCTCAGCTTAATATTATGGCCCCGTGATGTATACTTCATTTCTATACTTTTCTGCTGTATGGTTAAGACCTAGATAGAGCAAGACTTATATACCAACACATGAACTTTATGTTTCTTATGTGGTCAGTGAAGCCCCCTCAGGGTTTATCTTGTAGTCCTGTACATTGTTCTGTAGATCCTTTGTCTGTGTCATCCATGTGGACGAGTCACAACCAATGCTTGACCAGTTTGCTCTCTTTAAGAGCCTGAGAGAAAGTTTTCTCACCATGTGACTCTCCCCAGGCACACTTTAGAACTTCAGTCTCTTTCCTCTGTGGTTCCATAATCTCCTTGTTCAGAAAATTTGGAGCTCACCTGAGTTTCATGATGTTGCAGTACAGGTTCTCCTATATCCTGAGTCTTTGCTGACCTCAAAGGATAGAGCCAAAATGTTGGCTGGCCTTGTGGCTCTTATATTTCTCCAACTCTGATTTGTGAACTTAGGTTGTTAACCATCCAGAAGAAAAGCTGATTAGTATCCTGCAGCATATGCCATTCACTTTGCCTTATCTGATTCAATTGATTTTAGTTGTTGTTGTATGTTTCCTTTTGTACTTCTGCTTTTTGCTTGTTATACTAGGGAGACTATAGGATATTTACACATGTGTCATTGGTTGATTCTTGATCCTATGTCTTGTGCAGGTTTTATTCGAAAAGTCTCTCCCTATACCTATATCTTCAAGAGTTTTACCCATTTATCTTCCAGCAGATTGTTTCTCTTCTACTATACAGCTTTGAAATATTTCTGTACATTAAAAAACCCTCACAAATTAAAGGCAAAGAAATAGATCAAGGAAAATAATTTTAAAATCAATGCTATATCTCAAAATTTAAATAGATAGATGGGGTAGCTCAATGCTTCTTGGGAGCTCCTGGTTTAATCTCTAGTACCATGTCAAGATAAAAAATTCCATTGTGCAGGTCAGTGTGGAGACTCCTCAAAAGAGTAGGACTAGAAATCCCATTCAAGCCAGCTATCCCCCTACTGGGAATTTTCCCAACGTATTTGGATACATTGTATCATAGAGATATATGTGTACCTATGTTTATAGCAGTGCAATGTGTGATAGCAAAATCTTGGAAACAACCAAGATGTCCATCACGTGAGGAATGGTTGAAAAAGATGTGGTATTTCTATATAATGGAGTATTACTCAGCTATTAAGAATGATAAGTTTGAAGCATTTATACTGAAGTGGATGCCACTTGAACATATACTCATAAGTGAAATAAACCAGACACACATGTGTAAATATCGTATAGTCTCCCTAGTATAACAAGCAGAAATACAAAAGGAAACGTACAACAAGTAAAATTAATTGAGTCAGATAAGGCAAAGTGAAGGGCATATGCTGCAGGATACTAATCAGCTTTTCTTCTGGATGGTTAACAACTTAAGATCACAAGTCAGAGTTGGAGAAATAGAAGAGCCACAAGGCCAGCCAAAATATTCCCTTGAAATGGTAGGACTAAAAACAATTTTTAAAAATCTAGTTCTGCCCAAGCCACTTACCTAATGCCTCTGAATGCATGCACACAAAATACTAGGCCTCTCTGGTGGCAGGTGACAATGGCCCAAGTAATGTTAGGTAATAATCATTACTTGTCCTTAGAGCTTGCATAGGTGAACTCTCATTCTCACAACCACCCCGTGAAGTTCTATAGTTTTTACTTTCATGTATGGATGAGGAGTCTGAGGACTAGGAGGCTAAGCAACTTGCTATGGTCACACAAATGCAAGGAGCTGGTCCTGAATTGGGGCTTAGGAGCCTGGCTCTGTTCCCCAAAGCTTTCCTGGCTTGCTAGACCAGCTGCAAGTCGCTCATACATCTGTCTGCCCTTCAGGTACTTTTCTGTCCTGTGCTGGAAGCTGGAGAATGCTGTTCCAGTCTTTCTGGACTTACACGCATCTTTGCTGTGATTCTAGTTATCATCAAAATGAAGTTGCTGTTACAATGGAGTAGTATTTCATTTGTTTGGTACTATACTTGTGCATAGTAGCAGAGGAAAAGTGATAAGAGCTGTGTCCTCTCTTCCCAAAAGTAGAGAGGACAGTGTCAAGAGACTCCCTTCTCACTTGAAAGGTCAACCCATAGTGTGAGTGTCTTCTTAGTACAAGGGCTGGGGTTACCTTGATGACTGAGGCAGATGTACCCTTTCTGTCATGGTGCTTATGTGCTTAAGGAGGAAATGCTTATTAGCACAAAGGCAATGTGATTATTGCTACCAGAAAAGACAGATGTAAGAGAGATTTGACTTGGGGCTCCCATCTTCATATGGAAGGAAGGACAGGGTCTCTGAAAATGTGATAGAGTTAAGAGTTGAAGGGCGAGTGCAGATCAAACCAGTGAAGGGCAGGTGGGATGGGTATGGGAGGGTGTCTTAGGAGGAGGGGGTAACGTGTGCATGGAGGCAGAGAGGAGCATGGCCCCACGAAGGAGCTGAACGTAGATATCAGTGGCCAAGGCACTAGAGAGCAGGACAGTACAGGGGAGAGGAGAGCCAGTGGTTAAGCGATGTCCCAAGCACAGTTGCGACAATGGCTAAAGTGTAAACCTTAATGATCATTGAGTGCACCCTTGGAGGGGTTGCTTGTGGGCAGGCCAGGGGAGATACAGGATCAAAGGAAAGGAGGGTGGGAGTCTTGCGTGAAATTGAACCTGGAGTCATTTAGGGAACATTTTCACATTTTGTATCTTTCAGGTATTTGTATGAATCAGCCTCTCCATCATAAGAACACAATGATATTTAAACTTTAAAGGAGAGAATTTTATTTTGGCTCATAGTTATAGAGCCTGGGAAGCAGAAAGCAGGGGGAGAGCACCTCAGAGAAAGGGGTCAAGCGTCAGATATGGTCCCCAAGGGCATGCACCATGACCCAGTTGTCCACACCCAGAAGGGTGCTTCGCAAGTGTCTTTCACTGTCTCTGAAGTCAACGAAGTTGATAATCAAGATTAACCATCATAACATTTAAATGGGTAATGACACACATCAGCAGATGTTGCTTTCCTTAGCAGGGCCAGTAGTACCTTTTGGGTCTGAGATGTCACATCTGGAGGTTTGCTTAGGATAGGAGGAGTGCTGAGCTCTAATATTCGGACTGTGTACAGAAACACTCATGTAGTGGAGAGGGGTAAATAATCTTGAAGAATGAGGTTATGAAAGGTCCTATACAGAACCAGGCAGCTGGAGAATTCTCAGTAGAAAAGGGGGTGGCAAGCACATTTTGGTAATTCCAGTACTCATTGTAAACATGCAGTTGATTTACTTTTGTGTGTTATCTTCTAAACTTTCAGAATTGGCCTGCCTACTCAATTGCCCTGGCTTAGAAATGCCTGGAGAAGCAAAGAAAGGAGGAGAGGAGAGTATAGAGGGAGGGAGAGAGGCAGGGAAGAGGAAGGGGCCTGTGGAATCTTCTCCTAAAGTGGTGGAATGTGACTGAGTGGAACGCAGTATAGTGAGAGCTGACTTAGGAGGGCATAAGGCTCACACATACTCTAGGAAGGAGCTGTGGAAGACAGAGAAGATATTGATAGGATTTTTAGGTGCAATAAATAGATAGTATAGATAAAAGAAGCCTTTATTAACTTCAAAGACTTGGAGAGGATCAAAGGTAAAAGGGCCAGATCCTTTGACCTGAGATAAAGAAAGCAGAAGCTTTTATGGACTTCTGCTAGGGTTGGAGTTTGAGGGAAATGTTTAGAAATATCTGAGGAGCTGATTGGGGTCTTCCCTGAGGCAGCAGGAAAGGTAGAAAGAAATTGCACCATAGGCTGAGTTGGAAAAGAGGGAGGGAGATTGTATCTGGGAAGATGTGCTGTGGTTTTATGGGCTTCCGCCATGGTAGATGACCCATCTTTTGGTTGTTATGAAAGGGGTGATGTGTCCCTTAGACTGCTTTCTTCTGAATTGGGGTATCATCTTGGGGGTGAGGGGAGTTGACAGGATGATGGTTTACACCCCTGTAGAAGCTAGTGCCAGGTGTCTCAGCTAGGAGTTTATCATTAGTGAAGGCTCGCATCAGAGACTGAAGAAACCTTGAAAGAAGTTTAAAAGGATAGCATGCATTGAGTACATATCATCATGATTAAAGGACACAGGAGAGGAAGCAAGCGGGGGCTGTCTATGAGTTCACTATGTCATTTCACCATGACCATGTTGAAGGGAACGAGTTTTAGTTTCTGATATATGTGCTGTAAGGGCTTAGGAATGTGGGTGGCCTAGGAAGTGTCTTGGGTCCAGTTAGAGCCAAAGGAGAAAGCTGAGGTTGAGGCAGGCATTGCTCTAGGATAAATTTTATGAGGTTGGCCTTGAAAAGCTAATTTTCATGTTTTACTTTCCCAGAGGACTATAGGTCATAACGTATGTGTAAGTGACAAGTGATGTAGAGACTAGAACAACTATCCACTAGACCATTATCTGAGTGGATAGTCTGTGGCAGTCCAAATCTGGGGATAATACAGTGCATGAGAGACTTAGGAAGGTAAGTTACTACCTGAAAGGATGATCCCCTTTTATGTTCTAAAATACCTACTATGTTATGATCCTGAGAAGTGTATCCAGTAGCTTTTGAAAGGAAGAATCTATGGGAGCAGTAGGGTCAAGGGGCTCTAACAAGGATCCTTTTGATACTTTATAGAGAGACTGTGCTAGGGAAGCAAAGTTGGGAACTTAGAAGCAAAATAAATTAGCTAGATCAAGGAGGGATAGAACTTGTTTTGTGGTGGGCACCTGAAGGTCATGAAGAAGGGCTTTGTGATCAGCAGTAATTGCAGGAGTAGTGGGAGGGAGGGTGAGTCCTAGATATTTTTTGTTTGTTTGTTTGTTTTATTGAAGTACAAATATCAGTGAGACAGTTTTAAGATACCTTGACAAGATGAATTTGATAAATTAATACATTGCAAACTGTTTTCATAATGTTTTGGTATCATAGAAGGCGCATACATGATATTATACTTACAGACATTATTATAGTGTATGTCTCTTATCAGTAAATAAAGAGAGTGTAGCCGTTTGCATATCTTATTTTTTATACCTGAATTACATCAAAGATTCAATAATTAATACTTTTTGCCTTGTTATTTTCCTGATGTTTAAGTTTTGATAAAGCTATCTGAGCTTTGATGGGAGAGACCCTACAACCTCGTCTTGACAGAAAATGAGAGGAGCAGCTGTGTGTCATGGGCGAGGTCATGACAGGGGGAACGGTGGAGGAGATCATCGATATATTGAAGGAGTAGGCTGGGCTTGAGATCTACAGTATCGAGATAAGCAGCAAGAGCTTGGCTAAAGAATGAGGACTATCTCTGAGCCCTTGACACAGGACTGGCCATGTGAGCAGTTGCAGGTGGAGAGTGTCTGGATCAGTCCATGTGAAGGCAAATAGATCCTGGCAAACTGGGTGGAAGGGAATGGTGAAGAAAGCATCTTTAAGGTCTAGGACAGTAAAGACAGTAATGAAAAGAGCGTTGAGAAAGCATATTGTATGGGTCTGGCACCGCTGGGTGAATAGGAATGACTGCATTATTAATAACCCTGAGATCTTGAACTAAATGATAGGAACCATTAAGCTTGAGTGTATGAATAATGGAGGTATTATACAGTGAGTGGGCATTCCTAAGAAAATCCTTGATAAGGAGGCATTGAATGATAATGGGCTTGGGTCCCTTCTGATGTTTGGGGGCTATTGGGTATTGGAAAAGCAGGGAAAGGCTGTGGGATTTCTAAGGCACACTAGTACAGGAACAGTATGTGTGACACAAGTGGGACTGGTAGAGTATGTGGTTGACAAGGGAAGAGGGAGGAAGGAGCTGGCTGCGCATTGAGGTTGGGTATGTAGGACAAACACTGTGGGAAGAGAGGTGAAAGAGAAGTGGAGCTTTTGGAGGAGATGTCTTTCTATGAGAGATATGGGATAGGTTGGGATCTCAAAGAAATTATGAGTGAAGAACAGTATCTGAGGTCAGCAAGGGGCCAGCCAGACAGCACAGTGGATTAAAGCACCTGCATAGGCAGACGTAGGGGCCGGGGATTCGATCCCTGGCCTGCTGTGCTGGCTCCACCCCCAGGGTGCACTGGTGGCGTGCATCTGTAATCCCAGCACTTGGGAGGCTGAAAAACGGGAGGATTACTACAAGTCTGATCTGTGTAGTGAGACTCTATAGCTCCTGAACTAAATGTATTAAAAAAAGTCAGCAAGGAATGGACCCTGCCTGAAGGGGTCATGTAGATTGGCCATCAATACCCACTATGTAGACTGTAAATATAGTATGGTGACCTTAGAACTCAGGAAGAATAGTATATGTGCTCTCCATGTCAGAAAGAAAAGTGTCTTACCTGAGATGTACAGTGAGACTCAGGATTGACAAAGATACCTTGATGTAGGTTGTGGAGCACAAGATCTGTTGTTGCTCTTGAGCAGCAGGACTAAGCAGGTCAGTCATTGGTGGATCTAGCTGCACAAGTTCTACTGTAAGGGCAGGGAGTTGCATAACTTAGCCCCTCTCTGACAGACAAGGCAGTCAAATGTCCAATGACCCTCGAGATTGTAGATGGAACCAGATTCTGGTGGTGGCTGCAAGTTGGGGTAGGCTTATCCAGGAAGACCTGAGTGGCAGCTTTGTTTAGGCTCAGCATTACCTTGCCAAGGTCATTCTTTGATGGGAGTCCCAAGTGTCAGCCAAAAACTGGCACTTATGTATGGCTAATTTTGGTCTCTATCATTGAACACACAGAAAGTTAGATTAAGTCTCGCTGTGGAGTTTGAGGGCCAAGATCTATCTTTTTATCTTGAAATGAATGTCAGGAGCAGATAGGGATATAAAATAGGAATTGATAACAATTGTTCCTTTAGGAGAATCTGGGTCTACATTAGTATACTTAGTTGACAGCAATACAATTGATTATTAAAATTTTATCTGCATATTAAACACCTTGAGATATAAAGTGTGATCAGAAAACTGTTGTTTTCTTTTATCAACTGTGGATGTTCTAGTAGTAAAATCCCTGTAGAATGTTAATACACAACACTTACACTTTTACAGAAAACATTTTTTTATTAGTCTATATTGCCAGATTAAATTTTCTTCCAGAAATATTTTAATAAAAATCGGCCATTTCCAAGAAACACCCACTGCATGCCCATCAATAAAAGAAAACCATAACAAAATAGGAAATTTATCATATAGCTATGATTTAAAGAAAAAGAAATTGCAGACACTTGAGCACATCAATTAAGTCCCATGTTAAAGTAACATTCTTTTTTATGGACTATGATTAGGAATCTGATTAGATATCAAAATAAAACTTAATACAAACACTCAACTATTTGGGTCAAAGAACCTCTACAGAAACATCTGTCCTGAAGGCATTCCAGTTTGACTTAAGGACATTTTCTTGGGCATCTTTACAGAAAACATTTGACATCAATAGTTATATACAGTATGCAGCATAGCAGTAGCGGCTAAATCTCTGCTTTAGCCAAGCATCTCCACAGCATATGTATCATATAAGTGTTTGATGAAAACATTATCATTTGACTGAAGACCTCATGTTGGCTTGACATGAACCTCTTATATATATTTGGAATATGAGAGAAAGGTATGTTTTAATCTGAAAAAAATGTGTTTTATATTATAGAATACTTTATATTTGGAAAGCATGAATACATTTGATATATCAAGAGCATCTTTTACGTGAAACCTTATTTTATTATTCTTTTGGAAAAAAAACTTTATCTTTTAATCAATGTCCAAATTACTAGGGTGTCTTCCAAGGAGATTTTAGGGGTTCCTTTCTAATGAACAAAGGTCAGCCACCCCTCCATCCACCAATTAAAAGTCCTGTCCAATGGTGTCTCCCCATTTTAATGTTTCTGTTTAATTATAAACCAAGTTTAATATCACTTAGACCAGCTAGTAACTCAGAAGAAACCATGCTTTTAAGTCTACATTTTTACAGCTCAAATAAAAAGAGGAACAGCTGTTTGTGGAATAACATATAAACACATACACAAATACGCAGGACACACAAATGAACATCTTTACAAAATCTGAGTACACTCTGATATGTTTCTGGCCAGGTGAAATTATGATGACATTTTTAAGTTTAGAATTATAAAAGGCTAGTCAGAACTTTTGTAGGCCAATTAGCAGAGATTTCTGATAAGAAAAAGTTGAAAAATGTAAAAACCTTTATTTATAGTTAATATATTTTTTAGGTCTAATATAGTGTATCAAGTTTGAATGGAGCAAACAAACTGAGCATCAATAGTTATACATAACATGCAGCACACTTCATACAATAAACTGAGCAGAGCATAAGGATTAGGCGCTGCACAATAGAGGGGCACTGACGACTCACAAGTGCTGGGCTTGCGGGCTGGCGAGAAGGGCGTTTCTGATATGACACACTTTTTGAGTAACTTCTATCAACTGAGACAATTTTATTTTTGCAGACATTTTTAGTTTTGCAGCTTGCAGCAGATAAAGACTTTTTCTAGGGGAGATGCAGGAAGCTTTGACTCAGAATCTCTTGTGGCTCTAACAGGAGACCACCTGCCGAGGTGGCTGAGGGGCAGGAGGGGTGAGAAGGGGTTGAGCAGCAGCAATGGGCCAGACGTATAAGCACCTGGGTGCTTGCTGGGCTGTTGTTCTGCCTTCGGCTCAATAGCAGAGGGTGGAGGGCACTCTGCTGTAGAAAAATGTGCCATTAGTTGTTTCCAAATAGCACTTTGCCTCAAAGTAAGAAACCTGGAGGATAAAAGTACTGTGACTGCAAGTTGGAAAAGGGGCCGTGAGGAATTCGAGGAATGTAGGCCCCACAGGCACAGGCGGATGAGAGAAAGTTGGGGGGAAGGAGCAAAGACAGAGTGAGGAGGGCTGAGAGGTCTGAAGGTGAAGTAGCAGCGGTGCAAGGGCAGGGCTGCTGCGAGGCACCAGTGGAAGTGGTGACTATGGTGGCTGTTGCGTTGTGAAGCGGGTTGTAGCAGAATTGAGAGAGAGAGGAGGCCGGGCAGACTGTGCTGGAGGGGAGAGAGGCGGAGGGGGGTATCTTTGGAGCAAAGGGAATCTTTTAAGGGATTTCTGGCCATTTGCTTTTGTGACAGCAGGAGTTTTAAGGGGTTAAAAGTTTTCTCCTCAGGGGATTGGCTGCCTTGGTGGAGTTCATAATGTGGCCCAGCCAACTGGTGGTAAAAGTTTAACTGTCTTAGTTTCATGGCCTTCCAGAGGCCAAGGGAGCCAAGGTTATGGAGGAAGCGTCCCAGTGGACAGTCTTTTGGGGATTGGGGATTATTATTTCCCCTGGTGATGAATTTGAGCTGAATTGGGCTTCAAGATTCGGGGAGAGGTTGTCACCTATTCCCAAAATAATGAAGAATGGGAGTTTCTGAGCCTGGTCTTTCCAGTTGTCACCGGAAGCCTGGGGTGCCCTTAGGGACCAGAGGCAACTGTGTTACCTCAGAGCATCTACCAAGGAACATGAACACCATCTATTCTGTCCCCAGGATGGAGAGATTTCTGGACACAGACCTGCAAGTTTCAGAGACTGGGAGAAGAAACCAATCATCTTTAGTAGGATGCAAGGATAGTAACCCTATGCCCAGGACTGCGGTGACGCCTTCCCCTCAAGCTGGAACCAGAAATCTCAATGGGACTCGGCTCACCTGGACTGTATGAGGTGGACCAGGCTGGCAGCAGCCAATAGGCAGATTCCAGAGGAGAAGCTTGGCCGACGGGCAGGGGGCTCTGGATTGGGGGAGTTTAGCCTCCAGGAGCTTCATACACTACCTATGTAGCACCAATATGATAGGTTTATAAAGAGATAGGAAAGATAAAGGAAGCCTTTATTAACTCCAAAGACACTGAGAGGATCAAAGGAAGATCTGACCCGAGACAAAGAAATCTGAGGCTTTTATGGACTTCTGCTGGGGGTGGAGTTTGAGGGTATGTTTAGAAATATCTGAAGAGCTGACTGGGGTCTCCCCTGAGACAGCGGGAAAGGTGAAAGGCAATTTCACCCTGGGCTGAGTTGGAGAAGAAGCAGGAAGGTGGTCTCTGGGAAGGTAAGCTGTTGTTTAAGGGCTTCATCTGGGTTAGATGACCACCACAACAATCCAGCAATTCATACTAGGGCCAGAACCTATCAGATACTTGGGCAGCTTCAGCAATAATAATAGAAGGTGACGATTATTCTATGGTTTAATGGGCAGATATAGTAGAAGCATGTCACTTGTTGTAGACCATATATTTCTTTTTTAGGGGGGATATTTATACTCTCTTAAAAACACTTACAGTTTAATGAGAGTGTAAGGACAAAAACAAGGGAAGAACAGACCTAAGGTAAAATAGACACAAATAGGTGAGTAGCACCGAGCTGCTGGGAGCCAGGGAAATGGCTCAGTGGAATAAGTGCTGAACCCTTTTGAGTGACAGAAGCTCTGGGTGATGAACAGATGATTAATGGGACAAAGAGTGAGGTATTCCACTAGATTTGGCAGTTTCCATTTTCTCAGAGGCTTCTGGCTTCCTCCCCTTTCCTGCCCTAGGACTCACTTGTCCATTCCTTTTGTTCCTATGCCCTTATCTGCAAAGTCCAAAGAACACCTAGGAACAAGTGAAAGGGAGTTTTCCAGGTGCAGTTCCTTTGCACCTAGAGACCCTTGCAGGGAATAGGACACAAGTGGTGAATGGGGAAGGGGAGGGCGGCCATGCAGTGCATAGAGCAGCTTGGAGCTCTCTGGAGCATCCCCTGGCGCCTGCAGAGGAGCAGTGGCTCTGACCAAGCTCAGGGTCAAGGGTATGGTGAGACTTGGGTGGTTATATGCACTGATGGTGGGCCTGTTAGATAATGCTGAACCACAGGTTTCACACAGTTGTTCTTTGTGTCTTCAGAGTCACCTATGACCTTCTGTACTCTTATTATCCTCTGTACAGATCAAGTAATTGGGGTGCAGGAACAATTTGCAAGCAGTGTTTCCAAATCATACTACTGGTGACTGAGACAGGTGGTTTGTAATCCTAACTTCTGCTCAGATCCAGAATCCAATCCCACAGCCTCTTTGTTGGATAGCTAAGCCACCCTAGGACAGGGAGCAATATATATATATATATATATATATATATATATATATATATATATATATTATCAGTATAAAAGAGCCATGTCAATCTACCTGGCTCACAGCTTTTCTGGCGAGTCCTGCCCGAGTCGCAGAGCTCTGTTGTCATGCTCATTTAGGAGACTGGGTAGTGGCAGTGCACGAGGGTTGTATCAGAAAGTAAATGATGTGATTTTGCTTATTTGTGGGGTAGATTATTTAATGCTATTGCCTACCCTGCAGAATGAAGTTCATGTCCACTTAGTTGTCTATGGTTTCAGAATAATTTTTCTGTGAATATCATCTACTGAAAATAGCTCATGAATAATGAAGTGAGATGGTTTATTTTACAATTGTTTTATTCTATCACTGTTCAGCTTGCACAGAGAGTAAGGGAAAAAGGATTTGAGATTAACTGTGGTAGAGCTTACTGAATAATGCAGATCGGTGGTTATGTGTTTCCCAGGGAAATACTTTCATTTCATCCTTTCAAAAGTAAATTTTAAAGAGCTCCCTATAGTGTCACCTCCGCATTTTAAAAAATTACATTTGAAGAATGCTACTTTGCATTACTCAACATTAGTCACACATATGATTTTCACTGTTGGCCCGGTCTGTGCTACTCATGCACCCACTGTGATCTGAACCCAACCCTGGGAGGCTGGTATGAAAATCTTGAGGCTGGTGGAGCAGAGTATGAAGGTTCTATTGCAGTTGTGGTTGAGTACTTGGCTCATTGGCACTTGTTCCCTAATCTCTAATCTCTAGGAATACCATACCTCTGGCTAAGTTATCTCCTACCCAGAGGCCTTTGGAGTCCGACTGTGCTGAGACTTCTCTATGTCTGCCAGGCCCAGGCAGGAGAGGTAGTGCAAGGAGCTGGCTTGTACTCCTTCTTCAACCCGAACATGCAAAATACCATTAAAATTTTAGGGTCAAGGGATGAGGACAGAGTTTAACTCTGTTGCTACATGGTGAATAAATATGAACATTTGGACACAAGTTTGGTTTCATTGCTTGGCCTCTGTTGATTTGAAACTCCACTGCCTGGACAGATTTAATGTTGGAGCAGTGAAACTCCTGTCTTCTCAGCATTTCTGTCACTTTGAATGGGCTTTTTTGTACCCTAACTATGAGTCCCAGGCCAAGATTTAGGTTGCTGAAAGGAGAGCAGTAGGCTTGGAAGCACTTTTATCATGTTGGCGTCATTTCTCTACGTTCTGAATTATCCAGGCAGACTCTCCAGATCCCTGGCTTTCTCTCCTTTCCTGTTGTCTGGGTTATCTCATTTTTATTTCACTCACTAAGGCACTTGGTCCAGAGACTCCCAGAAAAGAAAGTGACTACTGCAGTCTGGGGACAATTTTCACAGCTCCAGATCAGCCAGGCTCATCAGCCTGCCCTGCCTCATCTTTTGAAGTATTGTGTCCCATATGTTTCCTCTCTCTCTCTCTCTCTCTGTCTGTCTCTCTATGTCTCAGTACATGTTCTGGCCCTGAGAGCTGCCTGACCCTGGCCAAGACATTTAAGTTAGCTGGGGTGAATCTGCCTTGTCTGTAAAATGAGGACATTGCTTGTTTGTGCACTGTGAGATCCTGAGACTCCAATGCAATGGGGTGCAGGAAGCGATCTGGTAAGGCTGAAGCCTTAATGAATGAATGAACAGCTCATGCCACTCTCTAGCATCTGCAGCACTGTACACTGATCTCTTAATGGTCCCCACCATCTTCCTGATGTGTGGCCCTGGTAGACCAGTGAGTCGGACTCCTTTTTGCTTTCTTGGGAAGCAAGTCTCTTCAAGGTTGGCTTCAAGGAGAGTCAAGCTTGATCTTTGGAAGCCAGGAGTCATTCCATTTTGGATGTCGAAACATCATCTGTTTGCAGATCACACACTTATACATTAGACATTTATTACAAGTTGGTACTGAATGATGACACCCTGCTAGATATCCTGTCTCTGCCTCTGAGGACCCACTCTTCAGCTGTGTCTTTGTGACCTCCAGACTGATTTGGAGGTTCTGGTGCCTTTCTTTTAGGGTCAGATTTAGGGAACCACACAGAAGGGTATCTGAGGATGGAAAAGAAGAAAGTGGAGATACTGATGCTCTTAGTTTTCCTCAAAGGGGGTTCAGAGACAGGGTGTATCTCACTGGGAATTTCCTGCTTTTTTTAAGTGATCTTGTCCTTACAGCCTTTTGGTTTCTGAGTCCCAGCAATATTTCCACACCTCTCCCAGGAACAATTTACAAGCAAAGTTTCCAAATCATACCATTGGTGACAGAGATAGGTGGTCTGTAATCCCAATTTCTGCTCAAATTCCAAGCCCAATCCCATAGCCTCTGTGTTGGGTAGCTAAGCCACCCTAGGCCAAGGGGGCAACCTTTTTCCTAGTGACCCAAGTACAAGAGCCATGTCAGTCTACCTGGCTCACAACTTTTCTGGCGAGTGCTGCCTGAGTTACAGAGCCCCTTTGTCATGCTTGTGTAGGAGATTCGGTGGTGGCAGTGCATAAAGGCTGTATCAGAAAGGAAATGGCAACAGAATTCTTGGGGTACCAACCTCTGAATATCACTCTGTGAAGTGGATCCCATAAAAAGCCCCTTATTAAACTCTCTCCAGTTACTGGTGGCTTTCTTGTTGGGCCTTGATGACTTTAGGCAGGACACAAGCTATGAAACACCTTGATCTTACAGAGTTTTGATTCTACATGAGGAAAACAAGTAATTTATAATTAAGATAAGAAAAAATAATATTGGTGAAATTAGCTTTGAGATAATATAAGTTACTTGAGCAGAAGAAACTAGAGTGTGCAATGACAGCATTATATAAGGTAGCAAGGGAAAGAGTTTAGAGGAAGCGATACCTAACTTGAGACCGATAGATGAAATGCTGAGAGAGAACATTGAGTAGGTAGAAGGAAATCACTGGCATGAAAGTCTGGCACTAGCATGGGAAGAATAAGGACG
The DNA here is from genome assembly GCA_004027165.1 of Ctenomys sociabilis. Classification (NCBI taxonomy): domain Eukaryota; kingdom Metazoa; phylum Chordata; class Mammalia; order Rodentia; family Ctenomyidae; genus Ctenomys; species Ctenomys sociabilis. Next base: position 65,709 of record PVKA01008786.1, read on the forward strand.
ATGGGGAACGTCAGGATGCTGGATGCGGTAAGTTCAGCGTTAGAGCCGGTCGTCAGGAGCCCAGACAGGGACCTCCGCATGAACACAGCTTGAAGGAGAGCGGCTGAGGATGCGCATGCGCTGTGGTCCAGCACCGACTCTTTTTTTTTTTTTTTAGAGAGATCAGTAACAATTTAGTCCCTGCTGGAAAATACAGGAACTGCTTTGTTTCTGAGTTACAGTTCTTAAAATTTTTCTTTATTTTTGAAGATCTAGGCCAAACACTGTCCCTCCTCCCATTCTCTTCAAAACCATGCTTTGGGCTTCTTGCGTCTTCTCCGCTGCCACTTCCCGCCTCGGCTTGTCATCCACTTGTCTGAACCTGCGCCTGCTTTATGCCAATGTGGAACTTGCTTCCAGAAAGCCAGTCAAGCTTGCTGCTCGTTATTTCTCAGAGAGAGCTTCCTTTGGGGCTCCCCCCCTTTAAAAAATGTAGAAACCAACCTATCTGACATTCAGATTGTTTGTGAACCTGACAGCGGCTTTGTTTCTGACCCCTTAGCCCGTGGGAGCATCTGACATTTAGTAAAAAGAACTGGATGCAATATTTCAATTTTAGAATATGATACATTCGTTTGCCAAGTGAGGGGCCTGGTGTGAGCGGAAGTCATAGAACTTTCCAGACTTTATTCTGTAGTTGAAGCTCTGGCCTCCTACTGAAGTGTTAGGAACAATAAGAGAAGTAGGAAATGCACCATGTGGCCATGCTAGGAAGAAAGGCCTGAGACTTGTAGAGGTAAGCAGGTGACCTACATCACATTTTTGTGATTTCCTGATTTCAGAGCGGACTTGGGCATTACTACAGGATAACCACTAGATGGCACAAGTGAACAACGTAAAGCACAGTCTCCGGGCAGTAAAAACCTAGCTTGTTTCAGCTTTTTCTTTTTTTCCCCTTCTTGTTAGTTCTGTTCTCTTTACTTTTCCTCCCTGTGGCTCACTGTACTTATTGCTCCAGATAATAATTTCAAACAACTCAACCAGTTTCTTTAGACTTAGGTCTGAAAGTCAGTCACATAGCCTCAAAATCTAGATGCAAAACATGCAGAAAGTATTTTCTCAGATTCAAGAGGTCTTTCTTAACTTCTTTGTACTTGAGCTGAGGATAAAGCTTCAGAGCGCACCACAGCTCAGGAAGGCTTATGCTTTCTGTCTTGGCTCATGCTCTGGCAGGTGGAGATGCTCAGGACAGAAAGCAGGATAAAAGCAGGACGAAGACCTCTGTCTCAGGGAGTCTGTGATATTATATCACAGGGGTGAAGACCTCTGTCTCGGGGAGTCTGTGATCTTATCACAGGGGTGATCGGATAAGGATCAAGGTGCTGAGCTGAAGTTAGTCTTCAAAACAAAGCAAAATAACCCCAAGAACAAACTAACAACAAATGTGAAAGCAACAAGGCAACGCAGCCACAGACCCTACTTGAAAATGACGACCGATGACCGTTTCATACTGGGTAATGGAGAAGCCTTGGGGTTCAGTGCTGGGTACTTGAACCCCAAGACTGGACATGAGATTGAGGCTCCCGGAGGTCCCTGCTCTTGAAGCCATCTTCCTGTGCTCCACACCGATACCTCCCACCTACTCATTAATTCATTTGTCTATTTCCAAAGGCTTTTCCTCTTGAAAATTCAGACTCTGATTCCTTCAGTAGGTATTATTGTTGAATAATACCTCATGTCCAGTCTTGGGGTTCAAGTACCCAGCGCTGAACCCCAAGGATTCTCCATTACCCAGTATGAAACGGTCATCGGTCGTCATTTTCAAGTAGGGTCTGTGGCTGCGTTGCCTTGTTGCTTTCACATTTGTTGTTAGTTTGTTCTTGGGGTTATTTTGCTTTGTTTTGAAGACTAACTTCAGCTCAGCACCTTGATCCTTTGAGTCCCTGTAGCACTCAAAGGCAAGTGTCAGAGAGCTACCTAGGAGGTCAGCGAGGCAGCGGGCTCAGCGCGGAGCCTGAGCCTGGGACACTGGCAGAGCCAGTGGTCGCCGCCCTCCCTTTGGCTCTGGGTCCTTGTCTCTATCTATCGCACACATGCTATCCCAGAATACACAAACGACAGATGGAGGCACAGTGGAGTGCATGCAGATCAAAATGAAGTCGTCTCCAAATTATGGAAATTCCTTTCTTTGTTGGTATCATTGTGTTGCTTGCCCCTTGACTTGAGAGAGAGGACGAGATTACCACAAAGTGAAGTCAGTTCTGGGATGACGAATCTACTGGTACAGGCTACGGTAGCTTACTCAAATCCTGAGGGTGAGAAGTGCAAGCATTCATCCCACAGGTCTGTGTCTGATGGTGGGGCTGCGAGGGCACGTGGGTACATTACTCAGCTAAGGTATGGTTCTCTCCATGGTAGAGCCAAGTGCTACCGCATTACTCAAAGAGGGACTGAGATGACAGGCAGAAAGTGCCTGTCCCTGATGCTAAATGAATAGGAATTATTATCTGGAGACAATGACAGGAATAGTAGAATGTGGCCAGTGAAGCTGGTCAGACTTGGCATCTCACACAGGTGGCAAGATCTTGGTTGAGCTCAGTTCTCATTGGTCATAAATCATGCTGTTTAAAAGACTTCTACTCCTGGCATTTAGTGATAATTCTGTGAATATTAGCTGTTACAGTATTATTGATATTAGCTGTTTGTGTCTTAAAATATTTATTGGAGATACACCGTGTTATGTGGTAAGCACTACATGGAAGGCCAGTAGAGAATAGGCAGAAAGATCATGTCACAGATCTTGCTTTCAAGAGTGGTGCAGCTCTGTAGACAAGGGCTACAGAGTACAAACAGTTGAAGACCCCAGCGCTTAGAGCAGCCATGTGAAGGAACCACATGTCAGTAATCAATGGTGTGGTACCTAACCAAGAAATTGCTGGCAAAGAAGTGGAGGAGGGAGCGAGAGCCATTCATCTAGGGACAGCGTTTCATGTCAGGGCTGCAGGTCCAGAAGCCTGCTTGGGATGTCGGAGGCAGTGTGGTTGCAGGATGGGTAGCATCAGCTACTGGAGCAAAGGAGGTGATGCTTCGGGGTGCTGGTTGGAGCACACATATTGTGCAGGGCTTCACAGGCCACTTCAGAGATCCTGGCTTAGCTCTGAGCAAAATGGGAAATGTCTGAAGGATTTGAGCAGAAAAATGTAAGACCTTATTAATTTCTCTTGGCACAGGATCATTTTGGCTGCTATTTTGAGGGAAAGGTGACACAGGGAGCCAAAGGGGAGGAGAGAAATAGTTTAGGAGGAAGCTACAGTAGCAGTGGTTAGATTAAAGCTGTCCTGGCTGTATGTGTCCTTCGAGGAGTTTTTGCTATAGGTAAGTTCTTTGATACTGATAGGTGCATGTTACAGCCATGGAGCACCTTAGATTGGCCTGGTGGGAACTGTGCTTCTTCTCTTATTTGGGACTCAAGTTAGAAATCAGAAAATTGTGGTGAGCTCAGCTTTCTGTAGTTCTCCACTGTCATTTTCTTGTATGAGTTATGTCCTAGAAATTTACCATGAAGAAACTTGCAGTGATTGATTACCTGGTTTGGAAAGGTAGAATTCCTTGAATGTAGAAGAGGTGAATAAAATATCTGGTGAATATTTAAGTTTAAAACATTATTACAGAGACTGGATGTGGTGGTACATGCCTGTAATCCCAGCACTTGGGAGGCTGTAAACAGAGAATCACTATGAGTCTGATCTAGTAGCAAGACCCTGAACACCCTGTAGACCCTTCCCTAAAATACAGAAAAAAATATTATTATAGTAAGAGAAGTATTGTCATTAATTCCTTTCAAAATATTTCTTCCTCACAGAAGAACTGGCAGAACCGGGGATTGAACTCAGGCCCTTCTGCTTGCTGGGTAAGTGCTTATTTTACTGAACTGTTTCCCTACCCCCTTCTCTATCACTTCAAACTCATTTATCTCATCATTCTTGTATCATTCTGAAGCAGTTCCCAAAATCTTCTTCCATAAGTGTCTTTGTGGAGCCGATCAAGAGTGGTTAATTCTGATACTGAGGACCATTCCATGGAAGGCGTGGCTTGGAAAGCCTTTGTGGTGTCTCCTCACCTATCTTATTCATCGGATCTAGAGAGCACAATTTCTAGCTCTCTCTCAATATAAAAAAAATGGAGATGATTTGGGACATTGAGGGAACTACAACAGGGCAACTAAGGTCATGAAAGAGGAACTGGAACTTCTTTAGAAAATAGCGCAAATAGTAGTACTAGGGTGTTTAAAGTATGGAGCACTTTTAGGGGAATTAAAGGCAGTGGGTCTTAATGTAATAAATAATAAACCCTGAACATTCACATTGCTCATAGCTTTTAATCTTCTTGTCTTATTCAAATATCTCCCATGGAGGAAGGTATGCCAAGTGAACCCAGCTCAACCATTGGAAGGCTATTGTCATGTTCTAGGGGCCCCTCTGAAAGAATTCGCACAGTACCCACTTAACGCTCAACAGGAACTGGGGTATTATTTTCCTCATGTCCCCGGCTTCCCCATTACACTTGAAGGCAAGAACAGCTCTGCCACCTCATTTCTTTTGTCACTTAATTACCCTGTTGTCGACCCATAACCATATGAAACTTGAAATCCTTTATCTTTAGGTACATGGAATTGAGTTCCAAAATGTCAGTTCTCAAATTTGGTATGTGTGTGAATTACCAAATGTGCAGTCTGTCCAAATCTCACATGTATGGGGACTATTTTGAAAATGTTTGAATGAATAAGTACAGGATGGAAAATAAATTTCTTTTTAAACAGGATAGAGGATTCTGTTGCAGGTGGTCTGAGGAAATGGCTTGAAGTCAAGCCTGTGTCTGACCACCTGGACTTGAAGCACACCTGGGTGAGTTGTCTGTAAACAATGATGCGGGCTAAGCTCGGCTCCTCTCCCCTCGTGTTCATCAGATGCAGGCCTGCACATATTCAGTTTCGGTGCTCTGGCTCAGCTTGGCTTGGAGGACTCAGATCCTGGATACATGTGGATCTTCAGGTTTCTTTATGTCCATCCTTTCACAGCAGACTTTGGCCAGGTACAGTTGAGACATAGCAATTTTGAAAATGGATAAAAGCCACCCAAAGACATCAACACATCCCTTTTGATCCCTACTGTTATTTAGAACACTGCTGTAGAGTTTTGTTGTGAAAAACGAACTATGTTGGCACAATAGACTGTTTTAAGATGTTAATTTTTCAAATTAGTATGTTCTAAGGCATCATCTTTCTACAGAGCTCCAGCAATCATGCAGATAGGATTTTGTTTGCATTTTTCCACCTCTTGTTAACATTAATGACATTTTTTTTTTTAAAGAAAATGATGAGACTGGAGTAGCTCTGAATAATTTCAGAAGAACCCCTGACGATTAGTGAAAATAGTCTTTAGCCTACAGCTTCCCTTTTGACTTAGAGAATATTTTTTCTTTGAGTGTGTGCTCATGTGTGTGCGTATGTGTGCATTCTCTGTTGTGTTGCCATAGGAAAATCATAGCAAGTTAGACTGTGTTTGTGGTGCTACTGATACTCGCGCTGTCAACTGAGGATGATGTGTACTTTGTGTAATAGGTGATCATTTGGCTTTTTTCCCCCAATAAAGCCCTTGCACCTTGTATTTAGGCTTGGTAATATTTCTGTGAACATTTGCCTATCTAATAGCTAAAAATCT
>PVKA01008787.1:0-71397 GCA_004027165.1 Ctenomys sociabilis
TCTGTGATATAATTCAGCTACATAAATACCTGTAAATATAATATCATGTATGCACCTTGTACAATACCAAAACATTATGAAAACAGTTTGCAATGTATTATTTCATCGACTCTGTATGGTTATGGTGTTTTGAAACTGTCTGATTGACATTTGTATTTCAATAAAATAAAAATAAATGGAAAAAAAAAAAAAAAGAAAAAGCAAAGCAAGTAGAAGCACCTCACAGGACATATTTAACGTGATAGAGAGGAATTTGGGATGAGAAAAGGCACACAGATCTGCTTGCAAGAGCCTTGAAGACCAGGGCTCTGCCGGCAGTGGGCAGAGTGCTGACGGCAGACATACTACTGTGTCAGGGCTCAGAGACACGTCCACTATCTTTATGACTTGAAGGCCACCCTTCAGTGGCCATCTGGTACCCTGGAACAGAATGTGACCTTTGCAACAGGCTTCCAGGAATGACTTAGCTCTTCGGTACAAGACAAAGGTAGAGATTGGAGTGGAATGGGCTTTGCTTTGGGAGCTCTTTCGTGAGAGCTGTCATTGTTTTGTTTGTAGTACAAAAGTTGGATGCAGGGATTCTGTGTTGAACTAGTCCCCATTCCTTGTTACTTTTTTTTTAGACACAGGGTCACACTAAGTCAATAAGTTGCTCAGCTTGAACTTTTGATCCTCCTGCCTGTCTCCCAGGAAGCTACAATTACAGGCATGTGCCACTACACCCATTGGAGAGCCATTTCTTTAAAAATTAGCTTTAGGCAGGCTCCACTGCACTTGCCTATCATCCTACCTGCTTGGGAGGGTGAGGCAGGAGGATCACTTGAGCACTGGTATTGCAGACAAGCCTGGGCAACATAGCCTCCGTTTCCCAAAGAAATGTAGGTGAGCTTCATGATCAGCCTAGAACAGTAGAGTGTATGGCTCTATTCTTGGACAATAACCTCAGCGTAGAATTGTTGAAGAAGTTAAGATCATGTCCTTGGCGATCCCCCCAGTCCTTGCCAACAACACAAATGCAACGTTGGGGTTTCCCTCCTAGGCAGAGAACCAAAAAACATTTGGGTTTTTGGCTTATTGGGGGCCAGTGTCAGAAAATCTCTGACAACATGAAAAAGCCCATTCCAGGGCCAGGGAGATGGCTCAGTGGAATAAGCGCTTCCTTGGCAAGTGCAAGGGCCTCAGTTCAATCCCCAGTTCCACCAAAAAAGAAAAAGCCTATTCCTCCAGCCCCGCCCCCACCTACTGCCAGACACACAGCGGAGAAGACAGTAGTTGCAGAACTGAATCTCCTCTGACCACGAGCCTTTGCATCAGCCAGCATTGGACTACGTGAAGCCCAATAGAGCCACACCAGCTCGTGCACCAGGTCTTGGTCCCTATCTCCAGGCTTCCAGGTGGCTGCTACAATAAATCTCAGATCTGACAGCACCAGCTGGGGGAAGCTTGCATGGAGACTCTGCAGCTTCAGTCTGCAGATGGTATGGAGGAAAAGGTTCCACAGCAGCCATTGGGGGGGTGCGGAGCCAGGGAAGCTGGAGAAATGAACCCACCTCAGCTACCACTTGGTGCTTCCTGTACCACAGGGCAATGAGATTTGTCTTCACCTCATGCTCTTCATTCTGAGAAGGCACTTCTAGCTGTGATGTGCACTAGCACAGAGAATGACTGTTTGGCCTCTGAAGTTAGTGACACTCTGGCCATCCTTCTGGGGACAGGCGAAGGTGTCTAACTGCACAGTTGGGACATGGGCTTCCACTGAGCATGGAGCTGAGTCACTGGCTGCACATGCACTATGGGCAAGGTCTGGAGTCATCTAGGCTTTTCCCTGCAGTGAGGGTGGGAATGTGGGTGGGGTTCCCCAGGATCTGGGCTGTGGAGGTGGCTGCAGAGAGCCGGGGACTGCCGGCCTGAGTCTGGAGTGTTGGATTCTTTCCTCTGCTTTGACTTTTCCCCTCTCGAAGGAAATGCAGCAGACATTTAAACAGTTCCAAGCCAAACAAGACACCCTGAGGGCTTGCTTCTGTGGCCCCTTCCTCTGTGCAGGCCAGATCTGAAAATATCAAAAGAGGCGGTGACAGAGGCAGCCCTGCTTGGAAGGCGAGGGATGGAGGGGACAGGAAGACAAGGCCAGCTGCCCTGCTGGCCTCAGATTCAGGGGCTGCTTTTCTGAGCTGCAAAGTTGAGAATATGGGGTGGTCTCCCCGTCACCGCTCACTGAGGTCCCGATTCCTCACCCCTGCCCCAGGATCTGAAATAACAAGTCAGGGTGGTCACGGGCTCTCCGTCAATTAGATGCTCCTTTCCCACTGGAATGCTGGCTCTCAGCTTTTCCACATCTACTGCTTTGAGAGCATCTAGGTACACTAATTCCTCCCAAAACCCCAGTAGTTTAATCAGAGGTAACATTTTCATCTGGGCTTTGATGAGAACATAAATACAATCATGGGAACCAAACCATCCACAAGAAGCCCCCACCCTGGTGGCTCCTGCCTCTTCCTTGTGACTGCAGCCTACTCAGAAATGCTGAGAACCTTCTCTAATCTGGGGAAGAAAAAGGAAAGCTGCGACTAGCTCTGGTCTTGTTCTCATGTAATTGCTAATAGAATTGTGGTTGCTTTCTTTCTGTTTTGATCTTGTTTTCCAAGTTTATAGCCCTCAGTGACTCAGCCCCTGCTATGGTCTAAGACACATGGACTCCTGCAGCAGAAATCAGAGTGTGGCTGGGCAGCTCTGGGCCTCAGAGGTCAGTGGGGACACGGGACTCTGTGGTCCCCACAGTGCTCCCACCCGGCTGCAAGGGCCCAGGATGTTTCAGCTCCCAGGGGGCAGTGTGACCGCGACACCACAGCCCCAGCCTGCCCTCCTTGTGACGGAATCCTCCAGGCTCTTGTGCCTCCTGCTCCCCTTTATGTGAGCCCCGGTCTTGCCACGAGTCATCCCAGCCTTCTGCTCTTGGGCAGTGCAGCTGGCCCCAGGTGGGCGCAGGCTGTGTGTCTCCCTTTCTGTCGGCCTCCACCCCTGAGTTCCTTGTACACTTTCTCCATGCTGCCTGAGGCTGCTGGCACAGCCAGGCTTCTGAGTGGCTGGGACACAGCTGAGGCCAGGCCTGGAGGCCTGTTGGAGGCAGGCGGGGTGTCTGTGCCTATGTAGGCTACATCTCCATTCACTGGTGCACCGCACCCTGACGCCCAGTGAGCACTGAGTCCTCCTCTGGAAGCCACCACCCGGGACTGCACCCATCCTTTGCTCAGGGGCCTGACTCATACATGTAGGGTTCAGTAGATTCAGGCCTGGGACCTGGAAAGCACAGTTCCAAGCCACAGGATCAGAGGCAGCTGCTTATATGAGAAGCAGGTTAGCAGCACTTGCTGCCTGCTTAGTAACAACCCACTCCTGTCAATTCAGCACTGGCCTGAGATCCTGCTGCGGCCGGTCAGCTGGCCCCTCAGCGCTCCCGGGTCCCCGTGCTTCCTCTGCATGGACAGTGTCACATGGCTTCTGGTGTGGGCTTACATGTGCATGTGTGCACATGCACGTGGACACACGTTTGTACATGTGTACCGTGCACATGTATATATGTATGCATATGCATGTGTGCAGAGTGCTTATACATGTGCGTGTGCGCACATGTGCATGTACATGTGTGTACCTGAACACCCCTGGTTCTATTCCTTGGGAGAACCCTAACTAACTAGGATCCTAATCTTTTTTTATAGATAGAGACCATACAGAACTGGGCAAGGTAAAATGAGACCATTCGGGCCATATCCAGGGGGCCAGAGAAGGGGACATTTGGAGCCAGAGACAGATACCCCCACGGGAATGATCACAGAAAGCACAGGAACAGGTAGTCATCACAAATCAAGGCAATGGGGCCAGGGAGATGGCTCAATGGAATAAGCGCATCCCTGGCAGGCGCAAGGGCCTGAGTTCAATTCCCGGTTTTGCAAAAAAAGAAAAATCAAGGCAACCCTGGAAATGAGCCTCCTCACGCCTTCCCAGGAGTGTGCCTGTCGCTAACTATGTGGTGAGGTGGAGCTGCGAGCTGTGTCTGAGGGGCGCATGCAGCCACCGCTTCTGTGCTCCTCTGCACTGGGACCAATGATCTCCCGCTTCGGCTGAGGCCTCAGTTGGGCTCTATCCACTCATACACAAAATGAGAAGATCCAACATTTGGGACTCTCCTGTCCCAGCTCTATTCTTGTAGAAAACCAGGGGTGTCGAGCCCAGTGTATAGAGCACATCAGCCCAAGCCACTACCCCACAGTGCTGGTGGTGACACCTTCTCTGTGGCCCCTTGGGGGCACATGCAGCTAAAGTCATACCTAGGTGGCAGGCTCAAGTCTCCTCGGTGGGGTGGGCCTGCTCCTCCATGGTGAATGCGGCTGCTCTTTAGGAGGCACCCAGGGACTAGGGTGAGTTGGTTGTTGTCTGCAGGCCCTTGGGGATTCATTCTAGGTGTAGCTGGGGAGACAGCTCAGTGCAATAAGAGCTTCCCTGGCAAGCACAAGGGCCTGAGTTCAATCACCAGTTCTGCCACCAAAAAAAAAAAAAAAAAAAAAATCTTCTAGGGTGTGGATTTCTCAGGAGCCTTTTCCTAAGTGTGCAACTGGTGGATATCTGGCCTGCAGGCTGATCTACACTGGGGCAGAGGGGCCAGAACTCCTCAGCGAGGCTGCAGGGGACAACAGGCTCACTGTTTGAGACCACATCCAGATTAAGAACGACAAGCCTGGTCACCTGCCTGGTTCTCCTTAGCTTAGATGTCACCCAAAAGCAAGCAGGGTTCCCGAGATGTGGCTGAGGTCACCAGAGGCCCCTGCTGCAGGGCAGAACCAGCGCCCTGGCCCCCCCACGGCTGTGCCAGCTGCAGTGCTGCCTGGGTCTCACCACCCTGTGTTCTCGGAGGACCGCTTCACCCAGAGTCAGTCAGTGGCCTCCCTGAGGCCCACGCCATATTGGGCCTCTGGAAAGAACTACATTGAAAGGAGTGTGGCTTTCTGTTTGTAGGAGCAGAGCCAAGGGGAAGCCTAGCCCCAGGAAGCACCGACATCAGTGAGCTGTGTGGAGGACACAAGGGGCTGTGGGCACTTGGGGCCAGGACAACAATGGGACGGAAGCCTGCATGTGGGGGCTGGTATCTACAAGAGAGCTCAATGTGTCTGTGCTCAAGAACGCGGGTGTGAACCCCGGGCACGTGCACACGTGCACACGTTTTATCTGGGTGTCTGGGCAGCTACATGGGTGCTCGGGTGTGTGTGTCATGAGTGTGCGAGTCACTGTGCGTATACACCTCTGTGTGCTGGTGTCTTTGTGTGTTGGCCTGTGTATATGCAGATCCATCCTATCTACGTAGGTATCTGTGTGTGCACGTCTGTATCCATACACACGGGTCGATGTGTGTGCACATCCTGAGTGTGTCAGCATGTGCTCAGGCGTGTCTCCGTGTGTGCACATGGCACGTGTGTCTGTGCGTGCTCAGGGTGCGTGTGTGTACATGTGTACACAGGTGTGTGCTCTGGGCAGGGGGTGCACACCGGGCTTTGGGCTCCAGCAGTCTCTAGGGCGCAGAGCCATTCAGAGTCCGTCCTATTGCATGTGGATTGTGGCCACGGAGTCTTTCATATCTCTACCACGGTGGCCACCACACCACTGAGTCCGTGGGCTGCTGGGAGACCCAGGGGACGGCAAGGCCGATCACTGCGCTGGTTGTACAGACGTCGTGAGTGCCTGGTGCGGGCAGAGCCCTGCAGCCCACAGCCCCCTGTCCAAGGGGCGGTACCTCGGCCTCCACACGTCTTCCCCTTCTTTGTCCCCAGCTCCTGCCCTCCTCTGCTCTTCTGTGTGGGGTCTTCCCCTCTGAGGAAACACTGAGGATCTGCAGAATCTGCTGACCCTTTGCAAACAGCCTGCTGGCCTCCTCCATCTCCAGGACTAGAGAGTGGATCACACTTGCATACCTGGTGCTCACAGGGGTGGGAGAAATGGGTCTAAGCGGCCACCCCAGTTTGTACCACTTGGCATTGCTTGGGGAGCCTCAGGCACCCAGATGTTCTGGTATCAGGTGTGGCTGAGGATGGTACCTGTGCAGCTGTGTGGACAGGAGAACTCAGGAACCCTTGGCCAAACAACCCATGGCTTCATTTCTCATCTGTGAGCTGCAGGCCTCCAAGGATTTTGGAAAAAAGCATCAACAAGATCTTGTTCATTCTGGAAATCTGTGAAGGAACCTGAGGCCAGTTCTTGGCCTAGGTGATCTGATTTACTGGCCACGATGGACTGTAGGATGCCATGGACTTGCGTGTCTTTTTAAAGCTCCTGGTTGTTGGACACTCAGGCTTCCAGGCAGCTGTGCAAAACCATGTCATCCAAGAGCTGGCCTCTGAGGGGTGACTTGATGGCACTGGAATGAATCCTTGTGCAGGCTGCCAGGCCAGGGTGGGAGACCTTGTGCCTCAAGCTGGTAGGGCAGCTCTGTCCCAAGAGCAAATCTGGTTTCAGCCCCTGTGGAGGTCAGCAGCATAGAGCATCTGGTGCTCTGGCTCTGTCTGTCCAGCCATGCTGTCCATGAGTGCTTCCTGCATGCTTGTGCAAGGTGGAGCTACAGCCCAGTGACCAGTAGGAGGGGGTGGTGAATTGGGTCCTCCTTCTCTCCATGTCAAGGCCAGATCGGAGCCATGTTAAGAGCTTTCAGGGGGCTCCATAGTCCAGCTCTTCCTTAGTGAGCTAGAGGTCCTGGGTTTTGGCCCTAGCACTGAAAACAAAGCAGTTTGTGATTCTGGATGGTGGCAGTGAGCTTCCAGCTCTTGGGGGTGGCTCTATAGTCCAGCAGTCACCACTGCTGGGTGTGAGACAGCAGCCCCAGGAGACCATGCCAAGCTGTGGCAGACAAGGGCCTCACGGGGGACCTGGTGCCACACTGGCTCCAGAGCTCCTTGAGGTCCCCTCTGTCCGCCCACGAATGTGCTTGTGCTGCCAAGCCTGGTGCGGAGGTTGTGGAGGCCCCAGCTCTGCATCACACGGGTTCACACAAGTCTCCTGGGAGCCAGGAGAGGCCTGCATATTTATCAGCTGGGTTGCAGGGGCCTCGGAGGTCTGAACTCCAAAGGAACCTCCAGGAATTTCATTTTCCTCCCTGAAGGTCTTGGCATCTGTATGCCAGGGCCTTCCTGGCCCAGGGTCTATGGTTGTGGTCTTTTCCCTTGTTAAGATAGTGTTTCATAGAGGCAGGTTGGGTAAAGTGTATTTCCGCCCTGATAAAATATATTAAAATATATTTCCATTCTGAGTAACCCATGCCTGTTTTCAATGATTCACAGGGATACACAGTTACTAGGAATAGAGTTCCCAGCACCATTCACTGAGAACTGAAGCCACGCAGGCCACGGGCAGAGTATACTGACAGGAGACTTCCACAGAAATGCCACTGCCCCTTGCTGCTGTGTGAGTCACAGATGTTCTTCTGAGATCCTTAGGAAGGTACTGTGCAGCTCAGAAAATGCAAGCGTGCGCAAGGGGAGTCCAGGATGCAGCCAAGAACAGCAAGAGTCCCTGCACCTGGCCAAGGGCCTGAGAGACCTGGGAGATACTGGGGATGGAGCCCCCATATTCTCAGGCTCCTCCTCTCCCCCTTCCCCTCTGCCCTCCTGTCTCTCCCTCTGTCTCTGTCCCTTCATTTTCCTTGCATCTTTCCCCTCCCCTTTTGTGTCTGTGCTCTCTACCTCTCTCCCTGTATCCCCCCTTCCCTCCTTTTCTCCCCCTCCCTGTCACTGCATCTCCCTTAGTCTTTTCTCTCTTGCGTTCCATCTCTTCCCTCTCCAGCTCTCCTCTTGTCTTTCTCTCTCTCCTGTCTTTCCCCCATCTCCATCTCATCTTCTTTGTGCCTTTCTGTCTTCCTCTCCTTTTTGCTGCTTGCTCTTTCTCTTGTGCTTCTTTCTCTCCCTCTCCAACCCCATCTTCCTCCCCCATTGTCCAGTTTGTCTCCTCAGTACCCAAGACTGCTTCCTCTGAGAGATTGTAGCCCCCTTTTGTCTGCTGTTTAATCCTCAGAACTTGTTGGGTTTTTTCTGGTATTGAGAATGAATTCAGGACCTCTCGCTTGCCAGGTAGGTTCTTATGCCACTGAGCTACATCCCTGGCCTGCCACCTTTGGCAATTTTTAAGACCATAATAAGGGGATTTTTTTCCCCTTGCCACCTCCTTTTGTTTGGGGAGCTCCGACATTGCTGCTATAGTATTAAGCACTAAGCACTAGAAGAGAGTACTTACTAGTAGGAGACTTAACTCTCCTCTGCAATTTTACTAAACTAAACCAAGCACCCTCACTACTATGAATAAAAATAGGGAGACTGTATTTTCTGCTGTGAGGTTCACAATTAGGCCTTGAGTTTTCCCAGGGCAATGATCGGTGACAGGGTCATCTGGGTGAAGGAGCTGCTGCATTTGTGCTCAGATCTGTCACTCAAACTGTCTCTCCAGAGCTGTGGTTTATAAAGCCTGGTCCCTGGATCAGTGGGCCGAAGGGGCCAAGCCCACTAGTGCCTCTTGGAAAGGTCTGCTTCTGTTTGCTGTGTTCTTCCCCTTCCTGGCCCCCTGTCCTCCCCTCCCCCTGTCCTCCCTTCCTCTCCCCCACCCTTCTCCAGCTCCCCTCTTCCTCCTCTTCTTCCTCTTCCTCCTTCTCCTCTTCTCCCTTTCCTCCTCCTCCTTCTTTCTTCCTTTCTCTTTTCTTCCATTATTTCTTTCTCTGTTTCTCTCCTTCTCTACTTCCTTGGCCTTAGGCCCATGAATCTGAAGCCGAGGCAGCCTCCACAGGGCATGGCAGTCCAGCCCTAGGGACTCGTTGCCCCTCTGGGCCAGGACTCACCCTGCCCATCACACATATCAGAAATGCACACGAAGAATCCAATCAGAAGATGGATGGGGTTAAAGCTAGGAACCGAGCTCCTCTGCTGACCAGTGGAGTGCCTCTGAAGGGTCGCACAGCACAGGCTCAGCCCCAGCCCAGATGCCGCCCACCTCCGTCCCTCCCAGGGGTGGGTGCCCCGTTTCCTTGCCCTGCACAGCTGTCTGTCTGAGGCCAGCAACGTCCCCACCATGCCACAGAGCTGACACAGAAATCTGCCATGCTGGGCCTAGATGATAAACCTTTCCTCTGTAAAAGGATCCTCTTGGCCATTTGTTATAGCAATGGGCAGATGGTGAACATGGCTCACGCCCTGGGGCGGGGGGCGGGGGTGGAAGGGTGAGAGGATCCCTGGTTAGGATCTCAGCCAGTCCCCAGTCCTCCTAAGCTCAGTGTTTACCTAGCTCCTCCCTCCTTAACTGTATAACACTAAGGGAAAACAAACACACAAAAATCGAATAAATTTTCCACAAGAGTCAACTGTCCTTTTACGCATTATCTTTTCTGTCAGTGCAGCAACTCTTGGCTTTCAAACTACACTTGAGGAAGAGTGGGGTGTGGCCCAGGAGGTAGATCCTACACTCAGTGTATGCATTGGTCTGAGTAGGACCTCAGTGCCCTGAAAGGGGGAGACCCCTGACTGAATTACTTCATTTACTGTCACTTCTAAACCACAACACTTTTAAAGAGTTCTTTCAGTGTTAGAGGGACATCTAGAACTAAGCACTGAATATTCTTCCCAAAAAAGAGCAAGAAAGGAGAGAAAAATAGAGTGGAAGAAAGAAGGAAAGAAGGGAAAAGGAAATGGGTTTGAATGTGTAAGCGCCTATCTTTAAGGGAAGGATAGTCAGAGAAAAAAGATTTTGGTTTTAAAAGAGATGAAATAAGGCTGCACAGAGCAGTCCCGAAATGCAGCGTAGTTTGCGGGCGAGGGTCTCTGCGAAGCCTGCCTGTGTTTCGGGATGAGGCAGCTGAGCAACGAGCCCCGCGGCGAGAAAGCCCGAGGTCCAAGCCCCGAAGGACGGCCGCGGCCGCGGCGGCGTCTGCGCTCCAGGCCGCGGCCCAGGTCCCGGCCGCGCGGCGCTTGGCCGCCAGGGGGCGCCCGCCCCGCCGCCCTGCGCCCCGCGCTGTCACTCTGTATAAACAAGTTACGTCCGAGTGTTTAGGATATAAATTACGACCACGCCGGCTGCCTCGGGAGGAATGTAAACACAGCACTGTGGTCGGCGCAAACTCTGAGACTGACTTCATAATTTATAGCAGGCCCCCGAGGAGCTCTGTATAAAAGACAAGAAAAGGAAAAGAAAAAGAAAAAAAAAAAAAAAAAAACATTTCGATGCAAATATGATAACAGAGAGACAAAAACTAAAACTAAAAAATAAATCCGCTTAATTTTGGGAACTGCGGATAGGAAGCCTAAGGATTCAGACGAGGTTTACTGGAAAGCGCACGCCCCACCCCAGCTGGGTCTGGCCCGAACCCCCGTGAGCACAAGCCCCGGAGTGGGAGGAAGACCGCGAGCAAGCGGAGCGGCGGGAGGCAAAAGCAAAACCAAAACTGCAGCCGGAGCTGCAGGGCCAAGGCGCGCATCGACCGCGGACTGCGGGCACCGACGGGCGGGGTGGCCGGGACGGAGCCGCTCGGTGCCGGCTTCTCACCGCCGGCTCGCGCAGCGCTTCTGCCAGGAAGCCCAGCAGAGAAAGGCCGGGCGGGACCGGCCCAGCTTCGGACCCTGGAGGCATCTGGTGGGCATCTGGTGGGCAATGGCCACCGCAGCAAGCGGGGAAAAGGAGAGGGCCAGCGCAGAGCTCTAGAGGCACAGGAAAGAACACGAAAGGCGCCCCGGGTCCCGTCGGGCCTCGCCGCTCTTTATTCTGATGTTGCCTGGTTTTCAGTTCTCACCTTCTGATTTCCTCTTAGGCAGAGAAAGTGGGCGCAAAGCACAGGAAGGAATAACAAAGGGTCAGCTCTGCTTTGGCCTCCGGTTCCGGAGAAGACCCCCAGGAAGAAGCCCTGCGTGCTTTCAGGCCCAGACCTGCCGGGCCAGCTACCCAACCAGGGGTGGGCTGAGCTGCAGTGCTGGGGTGGCGCAGGCCAGCATCCCTGTAAGGAAATTGGTCCTTAAAACAACTATTGTTATATACATTTTATTGAAAAAATTTTACATCAAAATATTTTGGCAAACCGTAAAAGTATACATAAGTGCAAATATATCCTCCTTTTAAAATACAAGCAAAGTGTGAGTATACACGAAGATCATAAAAATATCTTTAGAATATGGTGTAGAAAACAACCTTGTAAAAACATTGTACTGTCACAATACTGAGAACAGGGTTCTTAAACTAGACACGTTGGTTCTACACGGTCTCTTCATAGTGTTCTTTGGCACCTGTATCCAAGCGGGGTGTCTGGGCCGAGCCACTCTTCTGCCTAGCCCAGCGACGGGATGAGGCTTTCTTGAGCGCCTGTGCTTTGCACACTGCCTTTTTGAAAAGCACACAAGTTTTCATAGATAAAGAAAAACACACATACACACAACCTGTTTGCTTTTTCAGACCCTGATTACAGAAGGCAATGAAGATCCCAGAGTTATGAGTCGGTGTCTAACGCGTGGCCATTTTCCACCATCTCCTCGGTTTGGGTTCAGGCTCTCCTTGGTCTGGGACGTTACCTGCCTAGGGCTGCCCTCCTCCAGCGGTAGATGAAGATCCTGGGGTTCTGCTAAGCGGTGGGGGTGCTACTTACTGCTGTCTCATGCACATATGGGAGTGTGTCATCTGTCGCTAGTGTCCTCCTCCAAGTATCATCTGCCTCTCAGCAGAGGAGGACAGGAGAGGAGAGGGGAGAGGTGGCATCCATTCACTCACATGACACAGGGCTTAATATCCTGACACACGCTCTGGTGGTGATGGTGATAGTACGACCCGCTGGCCGAGGGGTGGAAAGAAGAAATGCCATTGAAATTGAGGACAAAATCCTTTCTGTCGCATACTGGAGTGGAGTGATGTTGGTAACGGGGCAGACCCACTGAAAGAAAAAAAGGGGAAGAGAAAAACCTCTTCAGAGATAAATGAAGAATGGAGTGTACTGTTGCTGAAACTCCCATCTGCGGTGTCTTTGCTGACTCGGGTACAGAAGCAGCGGGGCCTCTGGATCCAGTGCTAAAATCCCCCACTCGTAAGTGTCTCCAGGTCAAGCTTGCAGTGCTACGTGCTCACTGGAGCCACGCTTTCACTGTGGTTTGATGCAAAAGACCCTCCCTGAGGAGTGTTCTGTATCCCTGAACTTCTGCATCTCACTCCCAGGCCTGGGATTTGGTCTGCGATGAGCCCAAGGTCCTGGGTCCTGAATCCAAGGTGTGGGAGGGTGCAGCATCCTGCTCAGAACCACAGTGTTGCCTTCACCTCTCAATTGATTTTTATTTGCCAACCAACACGCCCAGCAGAGATTTGGGAAGTCTAGAACTGTTCTCTATGCCAAAGGACGGTGATAGGAACTAATCCCAGGAGGAAAAGAAAGAAAGATAGGAGTGAAGGGTGAGTCCCCCCCACCCCAGCATGGACCTCAAGGTCTTAGGCTTCCATAGAGAAGTGGGGCTCCATCGAGCAGAACAGACCTCCACAGTTGGGGACCTGTGTGCTGCAGGAATCCCTGAGGGCGCCGCAGGCTGGCAGCAAGGACCATGTCTGTCCCGGTCCTCTCCAACTGGCTGGACTGCCCCAGCGTTTGCTTTTACCTTTGCATGGCCTGCACAGCAGGCCTGGGTTGCTGGGTCTCAAGGAGCCCTGGCAGGGAGCTGTATCCTGACCCCAGCCCTGGGCAGCTTGCACTATGAGTTCCTGCCAGGCCCGACTGGGTTTTCCAGGGCAAGAAAGCCATACTCTTGGCCAGCGGGACTCATGCCCTGCACCCACACCTAGGAACCTATGGAGCCACTAAGCTGCTGGTGGCAGGTGACTGTGAGCCCTGGGTATGCAGGGCAGCGGCTGATGCAGGCGTTCTGCGGCAGGTGTGCAGTCCCCACCGCAGTGTGGCTGAGGTGGGGCTACACGGACTATGAGGGAAGGTGAGCCCCTGCAGGAGGCCTGTGGGGCCTAGCATGGCGGTTGCTGTCCAAGGATGCATCCTGGGTACCCTCTGCTCTAGGGTCCCCCGGGTCCTACAGGTGAGCAGAGGTGCTTGGACTCAGGCCCCCCTCCGGTCCCCTTGGAGGAGGATAGACAGGGCGGGGGTGAGGGAGAGAATGCCTTTGCTGGAGAGCCAAGCCAGGGGGTGTCCATGTCTTTCCTTGGGCATGGGAGCAGTCAGACTCAGAGGTTGGGGCTGGATGGCCCATACCCTCGTCTCTCCCTAGAGCTTTCCAAAGCCATGGAGACTCCCATCTGGGTTCAAGTTGAGCAAGGCCTGTCCTCAGGGCCTCAGGCAGGGCCGCAGGAGTCCAGTCCACTGCTAGGGAAAGACTGACAACCGTGCAAGAAGGTAACTTTACAGAAAGAGAAAGAAAAGAAAAATAAGAGGTGAGGGTTGTCTGTTCAGGTTGCTTCGTGAAATTCCCATAAAATGGAACAAGACCGCTCTCAGTGGGTTAAGTCAGGCTCAAATCCTCTCCAGTGTGGTCCTGCCTGCCGAGAAGGTCTTTGTTTAGTTAACCTCTGAGACCTGCATTTAAAAGGCATATTTGGGGAATTTCTCTGTTCAGAGAACCAACATCTTGGGCCCATTTCTGGCCCTGGTGCCCCAGTTGCCCTGGGAGTCGCCCACGTAGAAGGCCTGCCCGTTTTCTCAGTGAAGAAGAAGGCCCTGGAGCACAGAGCTCTCTGGGCCTCGCTGTGCCTTGAAGGCCATAGATTTTAATGTGTATGCCACGGATTAAAAAATAAGGGTCTATGTCTACTCCCCAAATAAATATGGGCCACATATTCCAATTGTCCAGCCCCCCCTTTCCAGGCTTCACACTAGTCAGTGCATTTTCGCCATCTCAAATCCACACAATCTGTGCCAGCGAGGACACAGCTGCAAGTGACTATGGGTTCAGCTCTCGCAAGGCTCAATCCTGCGCTCTGGACAGACTCTCTAGTGAAGGTCCCTGAGACCCCATGGGCTTTCCCTGCTCCTCTCCGGAGCCCAGAGCACACAACTCTCTCTCTCCGAAATTTAGAGACAAAGCAAAAACTGTTAAAACAAACAAACAAACAAACCTACGAAAGGAACCAGACAGCTCTTTGGCCAAAGTCCTCTAAGACCAGGGTCTCTTAGCGATAGTCGTGCTCAGCTGGGACACCAGTGCGCTCCAGCAGAGCAGTGACCACGGTGTCCTCCGGGATCTGAGGGCTCCGGGTGCCCGTGGTGCCCTTCGCTTCCCCTCCCATAAACACGATGCCTACTCCCGTGCAGGGTGCCCCCTCCCACCGAATTACCTGGGAGATCCTCGCGGGTGTTCTGGTGCAGGTAGCTCTGCTCAAGCGAGTAGGACGGCACGCTGGCATGCAGGCCGGCAGAGGCCGCGGGGTTGCTGGGCGTCAGCGCGGGCGGCTGCTTGAGGTAAGGCGAGGCGCCGGGCGAGCTCCAGTGCGCCGCAGGGCTCGTATAGGGCGAGTGGCATTCGATGGCGCTTGCCATAGCCGGCGACGAGGGCACCGGGCTGCTGCTACTGTCCGGACCGTAGTCGCCACCGCTGCTCGTTGCTCCGACGCCACCCGGCCCCGCGGGCACCGGGCAGCTGGCCATGTAGGTGGAGCCCGGATTGGGCGACATGTGCGGTACGTGGTGATGATGATGATGGTGCGGGTGCGCGTGGCCTGGGGCACCCGCTCCCGCGTCGTAGCCCGCTGGCATCATGTCGAGACCGCCATAGCCACCTTGGCCCGGGCAGCCGAGTGGCGCGGCCGGGGGCGCCTGGAAGTCGAAGCCTTGGGGCAGCAGGGAGGCCCCGAAGCCCAGGCCGCCGACCACGCGGTGGTACACGGGCTTGAGCGCCTGGCACTTCCGCCTGAAGCCGCGCGGCCGGCGGCGGAACGAGCCCTCCTCGAACATGAACTCGCTGGCCGGGTCGATGGTCCAGTAGTGGCCCTTGCCGGGTCGCCCAAGCCCCTTGGGCAACTTGATGAAGCACTCGTTGAGAGAGAGGTTGTGGCGCACGGAGTTCTTCCAGCCCTGGTAGGCGCCGCGGAAGAAGGGGAAGCGCGCCTGCAGGAACTGGTAGATCTCGCTGAGGGTCAGGCGCTTGCTGGGCGAGCTCTGGATGGCCATGACGATAAGCGCGATGTACGAGTAGGGCGGCTTCTCGGGCCGCCGCAGCCCCGAGCTCGCCTTTTTGGCGCCCGCGCCGCTGGCCGCGCCCTTGCAGGCGGCAGGGGCCGGGGCGGGGGCCGGGGCTGGGACCGGGGCGCGCGGGGCCGCGGCGGGAGGCGCGGAGGACGCCGGCGCGCTCTCCAGGGCGGCGGCGGGCGGAGGGCTCAGCAGCGCGGCCTGCAGCGCGCCGGGGCCAGGGCTGCACGCGCGGCGGAGCGGGGCTGGCGGAGGGCGCGGCGGGGGCGGCGGCGGGCCGCCCTCGGTGGTCATCGGGACAGGGAAGCGGAGCTGGGCAACGCCGGAGCGGGGTGGGCCCGGAGGCCGCGCGCGCCCTTGCCCGCCCGGGGCTGCTCCGGGCCGGGCTCAGCTGCTCCGGGGCTGCGGGCGGCGGCGACGGCGCATCCCTCTCCGAGCCTGGGCGCCGCCGGGCGCGACCCCTCCCGGGCGGCTGCGCACCACGCTGGGACCGCGGCCGGGACCCCGGGGACTGCGCGGCGTCTCCCCGCAGGAGCGCGGCTCGTCTGGCTCCCGACTTCCTCCTCCCGCGCCCTCCTCCTCCCGCCCCCCGCGCCCCACCCCGCCGGCCTCCGCCCGCTGCCTCCCGCCCGCCCGCCCCTTATCTCCAGGGTCCCGCTCTCCACTCCTCTCCCGAATCCTTAGCTTTCCCCACCCACACTCCTTCAGCGTAGGGATCACTAAATGTCTCGCGCTTTGCCGGGAGGATGACCCTCCCCCCGCGAAATCCGACTACCTAGGACCCTTCTCTCCGCTGCTTGCAGCGCCCAGCTCCCCACCCCTATCCCGGCGCCCCGGCCCGGCCTGGCCCCTCCCCCATCCATCCGCTCTCTCTTGCCCCTTTTCCTCCCCTCCCCCTCTAGGCCCAGCTGGGCCCAGAGGTGCTGCCGCGGGTGTCACCGCCACCGGGTGCCTTCTTGGCCGCAGTCAGCAGGCCTGAGCTGACCCCCGCTGTCAATCATATTTGGGCACCACGGCCTCCTCCGCGCGCCAAGGTGCCAGCTCCCGAAGGTAAAGTGCGGATCGCTCTCTCCGCTAGGACTGTGGCAAGGACAGCGCCTTTGAGGGGCGGGGGTGAGGGGGTAAGGAGGATGGCAGGCCCGGCTCTCTAGGACCCTGCGGGGTTGGATGGAGAACTCCAGCCTGAACTTCAAGGGAGTCTGATACCCAGGTCCACTGCGACTCTTGTTTGTATTTACTTCCACTCGGTTTTTGGTTTTCAATTCAGGCTTTGTTTAAAGGGAAGGAGGAAAGCAGGCCGGCCATGAGATGAGCAGGAGAGCTGCTTGTACTCTCCGTCCTGGAGGAGTGCGCAGCTGTCACTAAGGATGCACCCTTGGTGTCAACGAAGGCCACCAGCGTGCCATCTCCGCTGTGGAGCCCTGTGACGCTTCCCCTGTGAGAGCCTGAGCTGGACGCGCCCTGTGAGGACGTCCTTTCCAATGAGCCCCAACAGTGAGTTATTGGATTACACGCGCAGGGTCCTCTGACCCCAGGCCGGGCCACACAGGGGCTGGCGGGGAGGGGCGGTGGGGGGCGTGGGGCAGCCCAAGGGAGGAGCGCAGAGCCAGGCTCCCCTCTGCGTGGGCCGGAAAGGAGCCGACGGTGCGAGGGCTACGTGTGCGGGAACCTAGCTCGGCTGGAGGAGGCCAGATTTGCGGACTCCGGGGCTCTGGGTGCACAGCAGAGTCCCCAGGCCTCCCGGGCTGGGCACCGTTCTCTGGGCCCCTGTTCCTGGTGACTGCTGCTGCCGGCAGAGTGGCTGGTGGGTCTCCAAGCATGAGGAGGAGGGGGCTGGCTGGGGCTGGCCCCAGACAGTGACCTGAAGTTGAGTGGAAGCAGGCTTTTTCCATCAAACCCAGCCTGGATACCACACACGGAGACCGAGTGTCAGTTTACTGCCCTGAGCCGGGCTCCTTTTCCCTAAGCTCCACAGTAATTAGACAAAGAAAACCTAAATTAGCTGAACAGGCGTCGACAGCTTCCTCCAGAGCACCCCTGGTACCTACATGGGAATGTGTCCGAAAATGGCCTGATTGTAGCCCAGAGTCAGCTAAGAAAACACCGCCAAGCCGAACTCAGTTTACCACTCATTTCCAAGAGAAAAAAGAAACAAGTCACTCTTTTCCGGAAGGGTTGTTTGGATTGGGTCGGGGAAGGGGCTTTGCAGTTGTTTCCACCTTCTAAGAATTTCTTTCTGACCTATTGGTTAACATTTTTAAGGGACAGATCTGATTTATTTCATGCTGATTTTTCCCTCTTCCTTTGTCATTTAGCATGAAATAACTCAAAAATAATAACTAAAGGCAGAAGTAAATATGTGCTTGCTAAATCAATGCCCTAAGTGTTGCAAATAATTATCTACATAAAATAGTGTGGGAGAAGAGGTCTCATCCAAAAGGGTAAATACGTGTGTGTGTGTGTGTGTGTGTGTGTGTGTGTGTGTGTGTGTTTCTGTGCACATCTGTGTTTTAAATGGGGAGATCATAGGGCCAGGGGAGGCCACTAGGGATAAGGAAGATAGTTGTCTCACTTGGTGGGGAACAGGTTTGGGGGACATTTAGCAAGTCATTCATGGATCCTGTATTGCTTCTGCACCTCGGGACTGTAGTATATGACATCCTAAGGTGGACCTGCTTGAACAGTAGGCCTCAAAAAGATGTAGGATCCAGACTCAAAACTAAAAGGCAATAAACTTAAAATCAAGGCAGAGCCAGAAATAGTCTAGAAATAGCCTTCTATTCCAGTAGATCTCACTGTTTGTGTCCACCATCTCTTTGGGAATAGATAGAAGCCGCAGAGCCTACATCTAAAAAAAAAAAAAAAAAAAAAGTCCCAGTTTGTCTGGGGATTCTGGGGGGAGTTAGTTATAGGCACCTCTTGAAAACAACCCCGCTCTATCTGTAGGTTTAGCTTCCACCGATTCAGCTGGGTAAGTCTTGAGAGAACCCTCTACCCAGGTGCTTGGGCTGCCTACACACTGGCTCACAACCGTGGTCAGTTTCATGAATTGGATAAAGCTTTCCTAACTGGACTGTGTAAAAGGGAGGGAGGGTTGGGAGCAGAGCACAGAGTACCCCGGATCTTCAGTGATGACTATAAACTGTTGGGACAGATGCATCTCTCCTGTCGCTAGTTGGTTTAGTCTAAGCCATGTCATGTAA
The DNA here is from genome assembly GCA_004027165.1 of Ctenomys sociabilis. Taxonomy (NCBI): domain Eukaryota; kingdom Metazoa; phylum Chordata; class Mammalia; order Rodentia; family Ctenomyidae; genus Ctenomys; species Ctenomys sociabilis. The sequence goes on from PVKA01008787.1 coordinate 18,373, forward strand.
AACCCACGAAGCAGAGGAAGGATGCTAAAAACATAAGATTTAAGCCGCAATAATGAAAAGACTTCCTAGAATAAAACGTCGATTACAGAACCAAATCAGAAACCCAAGCTCCCCGAAGTTTACATTCCCTTGCACAGGGGCAGGGGTGGGGCCCAAGGGTTTGGAGCAGGAGAGGAACCGCAGACAGAGACTGTTAACCAGCCCGAGATTAGAGAGGAGACCCATCTGCCTGCTCCCAGGGCTGTGTTCTAGTTAACTAAGGAGCACCTGGGCTGATCCTAACTCATTTAAACGAACTCTATCTTTCCTTCCATAAGAAAAAAAATTTAAAACTTTTGTTGTTGTTTACAGAGAATAAAAGTCAGTGGAGCAAAGCTAAAAGCTCCCCCACTGTAAGAAGGGAGCTCCAAGAATAAAAAACTGTCCGATAAACAAAGCTGTGTTTTAGAGGCAAACACAAGTTTGCTTTCAAACTCTGCCTGCTGGACGTTGGTGAAGACCACTGCTGAACACCTGCTTAGCATGCAGGGTGCCTCAGGTTTAACCCCCAGCACCACCAAAATTATAAATAAGCAAGCAGTAAATAAATACTGCTAACCAGAAACTGATATTCCACTAGGGAAGAAGGATATGACATGGTTTATTAAATACACTATTACCCAATGGGCTCAGCCTTAGCGGTGATGACAGCAAAGTTCAGGGAGGTTTTGCAGCAAGGTAGTGAGTAAAAAGAGACCTGAATTTGGAACCCCCTCCATAGGCCAGATGCAGCACTGGCATGCCTGCATGGCAGTGCGCAGTCATTTCAGGGGGACAGGCAGCAGCAAGGTCCCCAAGAAAGTTCTAGAGAAGCGCCCTTTCTGCTCAGGAAGCTCTGGTTCTTCTGAGTACAGGGACTGATAGGGGCAGTTTCTAAACCCCTGGAGAGAAGCCAGACTTAAAGCCAGAAATCTCCTGGCTCTAACTGCTCTCTAGTTCTTGCCTTTCCGGGGGCCTAGCTGGGGCCCCAACACTCACCAAGTTGAAAATGGGATCTCGTGTGTGTTTAGAAAGCCCAGGTGAAATAAGTACCATTGTTACTGGGATGGAGCAGTAACATAAAACATCCCTAAGTTTGAGGGTGAAAGCCTAGCACTGGGGCCTGGTGCTGTGGTATGATTGAGGACCCCGCAGAGGCCTCTCCGGAAACTTCCTGCTGCAGTAGAAAACTCCAGGAGCAGCTAGGCTGGCGGCTGAGGAAAGGACTGACGAGGGAGGTGGAGTAACTGGGTATTTTACACCCTGGCATCTGCTAACTGTCCTCGGCCCAGAAACCTCGGGATCTGAACACTAGGCACTCAATCTGGAATGTTTATTTGGATCAGTTCTTCCGATCTCGAAACTCTGGTGTCTTGGGCAGGGCTTTTTTTTATAGTCACCCTCCCAAAAGATGTGCAGATGCCCTGGCTCTCCGGACGCGGCTGTGGAGAGACTCCACGGCCCTCTTGGTCAGTTCGACACTGTGTGGGAGGGGCGGGAAGGTCCGATCCACCTTCACACGGAGTCAGAGAGTCAGCCTCCCGTTCTCTCAGAGCCTCTCAGATGGTGGGGTGGAGGTCTGCCCCTTGCGGAAAAAGAAGCCTCATCAGAGTGTGTGTGGGCGCGCAGGAGCCACCCCTTACCCCCTGCAGTGCACCCCAACCTGCCTGCACTCCAGGAGGCAGCACTGAGCCAGGTACCTGGTGACTGGCTTACAGCCTGCTGTGCTCAGGGCTGAGGGGGTGCCAAGGCCGTGGAAGGTTCCCCTGGTAGGGGAGACTTCCTGGGATGAAAGGCACAGCAAGGAGGCCTCGGCTGGTGTCCACCAGAGGCCAGATGAGGGGCTAGGGGGAGACATACACGGGGGAGCCTTGGCTCGAGGCTACAATGTGGGAGCCCCCTAGGTTTAGGACATACAGCGGGGCTCTGGAGATGAAAGGGATACTGTATGAGCCGGACTGCCTTTGGGGAGTAAGAGTCCTGAAAACCCTTTGGTCCTGAACCGCAAAATTGTCAATCTGCTGGTGCCAAGCAGTGGGCAAAGCTGGGGGTCCCTACACGCCTTCCTAGGAGGCACCCAAGGGCCTTGAAGGGCACCAGATGATGGGGGTTAAGGGCGCCGAGGGCTGTGAAAGGCACAGACCAACGCATCCGGAAGTCCCAGGCCATGCCTCAGACGCAGTGCCAGAGCAGAGGCCTCAGCCAGCTCTCAGGAAAGCGCCCTGGAGGTCCCGACCCACCCGGGGTCGCATTTTCCCTGCCTGTCTGAGCTCCTCTCCCCGTGCCCTCCCTCCCCTGGATAAATAAATATCTCCCGGGCAGGGGCCTCGGCGGGGCGCCGGCCCTGCGCCCCAGCGATGGGTGAACTTCCTGGTGCATCAAACCCGCTCTGGTCTCCCTGTGGTGCTCAGGATATGGGGCGCTAGCTTCTCTTCAGAAAAGGAAGCGCAGCGCTTCCAAAAATATAAATCAGCTCTGACGTCCGAATGTTTCTTTTGTCCTCCAGCATCCTCTGTGGGGATAAATAAAAATGTAGTCGGCGCCCAGAGTCCAACTGGAAGCCTCGGGCCGCCCAGACAACGCCTGTCCGAGGCGTGGGTCCGGGTCCCTAGGCCCCACCCTGCACCCGAGCCTTAGTTCGGGGCCTGGGCCTTCGTCTCTTTCTCGGGAGTGGGGTGGAAAGACAGCGCCGAGAGCAACCAGAGCCCAGAGTGGGAGGATGGGGCAGGAGGGGAGGCCACGAAAACCAGCGGCGCCCTGGATGAGCAGGGTCCCTCTGTCGCCAGTCCCGACTGCTTTGCAGGTTTGCGGCCACGCTGACCCTGAAGGGGTCTTGACCCCGTGTAGCTTACAGTTTCAGGAGGTCCTTGCATTGGGCCTTCAGGCCTGGATGGAAACCACCCTCAAGGGGATCCTCTGCAGCATGTCGGGTTTTCATTTGGGGCTTGAGAAAAAATCTACGCCGAGGTAAATCATACGCAGCAGTGACGGTGGAGAAGGTAGGGGAGCCCACAGGTGATGGAGCCAAGAAAAGATCCAGTGCAAGGAGCCGGCTAGAGGCGCGCCTGCGCCTCCTGGCAGCCCTTCCCGCCTAACCCGGTTCCCAGCAGATCACCTGGGCTGGCCGGTGCCTCGGGGAGGGCTGCAGCCTCCACTGGCCGGGGCCCAGGCCCAGGCCCAGGCCTGAGGCTGCGCCGCAGGCCACCCAGCGCTCCTCTCCCCAGGGGGTCCTGCCCAGCAGCGTTTAGACGCTGTTCACCTCCGCGTCGGGATTCCACAACCCTCACGAGTCTGATGGCAGCGGCAGGAAAGGGAGTGGAGCCCGATGTCCGCGAGGAGGGCAGCGCGCGGCTCTGAACCAGGGGCCTCGCCAGAGCCGCGGCTCGCACCGTCCCACTCTCGCCAAGTGCACAGCCCGCCGCGATCCCGTGTGCGGGTGGCTTATTTGGAGACTCCGGGTCTCTCCGTGGGTTTCTGGACGAGACAGATCTTCGGCCTGGCCACCTCTCCTTCCAGGTCTGGTGGTCATCTTTGCTGGGGGAGGAGTGAACTTGGGGAGGCCCAACGCGTCCTTTCGGAGGAGTACCAGGAGGTTGCGGTCCTCTCCCCCTCAGGCCTTGCGTCTCTGCGTACTCGCCTCGCGCGCTTGGGAGCCCGCAGCTCCTGCACCTGCCGCTGGGTGGCGCCTGGCTCTCGGGAATCAAGGCTGCCACGGCCCTGCACCGGCTGGCTGTCACCTGCGAGGCTGGCTACACCCGCCTCCCAGGTCCCTGCCGCGGCCTGAGCCACGCTCGTCGGAACCCTTAGGAGGGATGGCTGCCTCCTCATCTTGTCCTGCGCTGGATCCCGGAGCTCGCGTCACTCCTGCCGCTCCCCACCCCGCACCCATCTGCAGACGCAGATGCTGGGCGCCCTCCGAGACCCGCTCAGGAAGCATTGGTTCTTGGCCTCGCCCGAGGGCAAAATCCTTCGCGGTTGCTTGGGGGAGAGGCACGGCTCGGCTCGTTCGTTGTTAAATTATGCTTGGAGCTGCGAGGGGTAGAAAGCAGTCCTTGGAAGGAAGGACCTAGCACCCCACCTGGAGAAGCCGGTTCCAGTTCTAGGCAGTTCCTCTGGGCTTGCTGCTGCGTCTTGGGGAAGGCACACATCTCTCTGGACCTCATAGGGAAGCAACCTCTTGTCTTTCAGTATCTACAGTATTTCTCTGCCCCTCTCTGTCTCTGTCCCAGTCTGTTTCCGTCTCCGTCTCTGTCTCCTTCCCCTCCTCTGTCTCTCTGTCTCTGTCTCTGTCTTTCTCTCTCCATAGGAGTTCAAGGTCTTGAACTCATTGTGCAGCCCAGGCTCTTAGCAATCCTCCTGCCTCAGCCTTACTCTTTCTAAGGGAAGCCCTTGCCCCTCCTTGAACTTGTCCTGGTGGCAGGCTACAAGGCAAAACGGAGCCCAAGGGCTCATTTTGGGGAAGGGCTAACCCAAAGGGGAGGCAAGGTCAAGTAGACTGTGTTGCTATCCTGGAACCAGAGACTTTGGGTGTTTCTCTGCCTCAGCATCTGCGAAAGAACTGAGCTTTGTTTTGTGTGAGATAAAACATTCTCCATAGCAACCAACTTAAAAGGAATCTCTAAAACTTAGCTTTGTTGAGGTGAAATGCACATAATGAATATGCACCCATTGAAGAGGTTGAGTTTTCTTTTTTATCTTTTTTATATTTGTTAGCATGGGAAGTTTCACTGTACACCCATAACATAATTGGAACAATTACCAAGGTTCTGCCACACTTGGTTCTTTTAGATCTTCTAAATGTGTCAGAGCTAGACTGTTTTGGTGGTCCTGAGGGCTGAATCCAGGGACTTTACAGTGCACTACATCCCTAGCTCAACCCTCTTTTAAATTTTGAGACAGGATTTTTCGGTCACCAGAGGCTTGAACTTGGGCTTGTCCTGCTTCAGCCTCTGAGAACTTGGGCTTGTCCTGCTTCAGCTTCTGAGAGTGCTAGGGATTATAAAGTGTGTTAAGACATTTGTGTTTTAAAACCACACCCTGTTCTTCTTCCCTAACCCCTCAGGGCTAGCTCTGTGGCATCTAAGATTGACCACACCTTCTCTGGGGATGTCAGAATTACAGCCACTGACAGTGCACTGCCTCTATACTGCCAGCAGGCTTCTCCTTGCTGCAACCCCTCTCAGTGAGGTTAAGCCTGGGTGCTCTTGGCTTCCTGCTGGCCTGAAAGCCAGAGCAAAGCTGCCAAATGTTCCTTCCACAGTCTCAGCTCCCTCGAGGCTGGGCTTGTGCTGATGCCCCCGGTGCCCGATCACATATAGACACAGATAGAGCTCGCACATGTTGTGTTCTCTGTGTGTGTGTGCGCGCGCGCGTGCATGCACACATGTGCATGCTGACCCACATGCACCATGCAGGATTTGTGAAACTGCTTCTCCAGACAGACGTAGGCTAGCTGAAGAGTAGGGCTCACCTTGGGCCAAGTTAGAGGGCAAGGGGAACTGGGAAGCACATGGGGTAGACACACCTTGGCTGCAGCCCCCAGGAAGCAAGGGCCCTGTGCAAACACTTCCCAAGTATTTATTGGTTTATCCAATCTTTTTCCTCTCCCCAAACACTGCAGGCTTCCATTCTAGCTCTAGCATTGTGCTTGCTCTGGCATTTCCTTTACCCTCAGTGCAGTCCTTCTGAGGGTATGGCAACTAGTGAATAGCTCTAGATTCTCAACTAGACAATTGCACCTGTGCCTCCTCCCCAGTTTTGGGTGAGTCATTTAATGACCATCCTCATTCCTTTCTTATGCACTTTCTTTCCTCCCTTCCTTCTTTCTTGTAAAATAGGAAAAATGAAAAAATGCCCCGCCCCCAGTAACTATGAAGATCTGACAGTGGTTACCCAAGGTATTAACATTCTAACACACACTGACTGGTCATTTTGGCCCAACTCAGAAAGGCACTTTTTTTTTTTTTTGTTTTGTTTTGTTTTGTTTTTTGGTACTGGGGTTCAAACTCAGGACCTTGCGCTTGCCAGGCAGGAGCTTCTGCTGCTGAGCTATCTCCCTGGCTCCAAGGCAAAAAAATATTTTTTAAGTTTCGTGCATATTTGCAATTACACCATCCCACTGCAACCTCTAATAAACACATTGGTTTTGTGCTTAATAAGGAAAAGGTGGGTCCCTAAGTCTGCAAGTCGACACCCTTATGCAGGAGGTGTCGTTGCTCTGATTGTCTTGTGGCCTGGGCTCAGCGTTGCCCATTGCCAGCTGCACTCTGCCTGCAGGAGGAATAAGCACTTTTTGGGAGGAATAAACACTTTACGCGGTGGGATCCTGCAGGTCTTGGAGGTATCTGAGTCCTTCGCAGCGCCTGGGAGGAGTCCCATTCGCTCTCCCAGCTCAGTGTTTAGCCCCCCCAACCTAAACAGTCTCAGAAGAAACATGAGCGTGTGTGTATTGTGCGTAGCTGGGCTCCATGGGGGTCGCGGGGTGGGGCTCAATGGAACTGTAGAAGGCAGGCTGCTGTCATGTTTCACGGGAAGCGGTTGCAGCGGCCCTGGACGTCGAAGTGGAGCCTCCAGCAGCGCTGCCTCCCAGCGGGGTGGAAACCACGGCTCCTGCAGGGCGCGGACCTGGGCGGACCTGACCCCTCCCGTGCTCCCGACTCCCCTTGCTCCTGGCCTCCCAAAGCAGTCCTTGTGCTTGTTTGTTGGAAACGGGGCTTCCCTCGTCTCGGCGGCCCGGCCCGTGTGCAGGATCCCGCGCTCGGTCCGGGAATTCGTGGGAGGCGAGGACCCCTGTAGGTCCCTGCTCCAGGTCCGAGCAGCATTGCTACTTCCCCCCCGCCCCCCGGAACCGGAGATTGAATGCAGGCCCTTATGCGCCATCTCCCCATTTCCCCTGTCCTGGCCGCATGGCTACTATGAAAAGCTAAGGGCGAAAGCGATTTTTACCTACACACCTAGGTTTCTTTTCTTCCCTTCCCTGTTCAATGTACTCTGCCGTCCTTGGACAACTTACTGTGACCTCGGCAGGGTCTTTTTTGCAGACGCGGTAAGGACAGTCAAAAAGGGCTGATGGAGGCCAAGGCCGCGGGGGCACTGAGTGTGTGGCCGGCGGGGAGTTCACCTTGTGCACCCGAGCGCCCGCGCAGTCCCGCCATTCCCGAGGCTTGGGGGCGTTTGGCGAAGCACCTGTTAGAGCTTCAGCCAAATTCCTTTGCTATTCACGTGTAAGACGCAGAGCCAGAAACCAGTTAGGACATAGTAGGAATCGCGGCCTGCGGCCGGACCAGAGAAAGAAGCACGGGCTCCGAACTAGACTATTCAGTTCTCCAGGAAAGGACCTGGTGACCCGCGTCGTTCCTCTAGCCTCAGAGACACCGTGTTCCAAATTGCTTGGGTATATGAGTGGCTTGGGCAGGGCAATCCCGGAGGGAGAACCGTGGCTTTAGCGGAGGGCAGTGGGGCCCGCCTGATACAGCTCGCAAAGCTCGGGTGGAAGGCGCGGGCACGCTCCGTGTTGGCGTCATCTTTCCTGTCGTGTTCGATACTGCCCGGTGTCATCTCTCGTGGAGGCAGCGGGCCTCCTTGTCCTCTCGGGAGGGGACACCCTCGGCCTCCGCAGCCCCGTGCAGGAGGGAATCCGGGCGGAGGAGGTCCGGACGCGGCGGCTGCGGAGCAGCAGGAGGGGAGGGCAAGGAAGTGACCTTCTGAACCTCATCAAATGCAAATGCTGTAAGAAGTCTTTAAGGAAAGAAGAAGCGGAAGGACAGGGAAATGGAGAAACGTGGAGTCCACCTGAGGCTTGAATGGCCTTTTTAGAGCTCTGGGCCCCTGGGGCTTGCAGGCTTCTCTGCGGTAGACCGTGTGTTGGTAATGGACTCGGGGCTTTCCCTGAGGACGCGAAACTACCAGCTGACTTCCTCCAATCTGCATATTTTACATATACAAACACCTTTGCAGCTTAATGGCTATTTAAATAAATCATCCACATAAAGCTTACTTAAGTAGAGCTTTCATAAAATAGCTTTTCTTTATTTCAGGTCCTTTTCTCCCTTCTTTTGATGGCTCGCTTTTGCCGCCTGGGATTCATCCCCAGTGTTCTGGCCAGTCAGTCCTTGAGCTCTAACTTTGCTGTATGCTGTATTGTAACGTCTTGCAGGGCTTCCCTTATTAGGTGGACACAGTACAGATGCAAGATTGTATTTTCACAATGGATGGATTCTACATTTTTGGAAAAAGCCATGTCCCTTGTGTTTGGCTGTTTTTAGTTTTTATCTTGCAAACAAAAATGCATGTGGAACTCTCTGCTGGTCCTGGAAGGAGTCCTGCCTGATCCTGATCTGCTTGGTAAGCCCAAGATGATCCTCTTCTCTGAGGATAACAGGTGGAAAGAATCCGAGAAACCTGAGTTATTTCTAGATGTCTTTTCTTCCTAGCAAAAGCAGAGAGAGTGGGGGCACTGAAGCATTGTTTTGTGTCCACAGAAAGAAACACTGTTTGGTGACAACAACCTTGGTAGAAGCATCAGCTTAACCTCCGACCCAACTCTCAGAACCAAGTGAGCAGCTCAGCAGTCAGTAGGGCGGACAGGACTGGAGTGGAGCGGAGTGCACAGGGACTGTGGGGACTCTGGACAGTGGTGATCCGTGATGAAGACAGAAGACATCTACAGCTCCACACTGGTGTCGGAGCAAGAAGCCACGCCAGGAGCTTGAGGGGGTCTGTCCATCTGGAGAACAGGTCTAAGCAACCCTCACGAACCACTAGAAGATGCTCTGCACAAGCTGAGGGATCTGCATGGCTGAGCTCCGCTAAAACCAATTTAATAAACTTCTTTGGTTTTGAGGTTTCTACCTACAGAAAACTCTTCTGCAGTTGCAGGATCGCAGAAGAAGGCCTGAAGCGAAAACCTTCCATTTGTGAATCAGCTACAAATTCAGTTGAACTGTGAATGGCCATGGGGGTTTAATGAAAAAGAAAAGAACATAGGCATGTGTTGTAGGTAAGCACAGCTGGAGGAGAGTTGCTATGGTCTTATTTTTGGATATCACAATATGCAGGTGCATAGCAATGTGCAAAGGATAAGAAGTCTGGGAGTTTTGTTCTTGTTTTCTTGTTTTTTTTTTTTTTTTTTTTTTTTTTTTTTTTTTTTTTTTACTTCATTGTAATGTGTTCCTGGTCCTTTCTGGCTGGGAAATTATTGCAAGGCCAATGTTTGGCCATCATTGGACTTCAGTGTCTCTACAAAGTGGACATTGCAGTTGTCCTGGTGGAGAACACATCCTAAAATATCCTTATGGCATATGATATTTGCACTTTTTTCATAAGAAAAGAATTAAACTTTAAACATGTAAATAACTTTATAATACTCTACATTTTACTTTATTTTTATATGATAATCTGTATGGCACTTAGTTGCAGTTCATGTTATCTTTTCTACAGAGCAGGAACACCTTGGGCAAATAAATCTTGTAACATTCACATTAATTTGTTAAAGCAGGAGCAGAGAGCAATATCTTCACTCTTTAAAGGTAGAATCCTTGAAAAATTGAAAGTAAACCCTGACGTTGACAGGCCTCATACTGTCATTAATAAATGGGAAGTTTGAAAGATAGGGACATGACGGCCAGGCGTGGTGGTGCAGGCCTGTAATCCCAGCACTCAGGAGGCTGAGACAGGAGGATTGTTGGGAGTTTGAGACCAGTCTGAGCTACAAAGTGAGCTTAAGGCCAGCTTGAACCGCATAGTGAGACCCTGTCTCAAAAAGACAATAAAATAAAATAAAATAAAATAAAAAATAAAAAAAAGAAAGATAGCAACATGGCAGAAGATGGGCCACATAAATACTTTGCTATACCGAGAGAATTCTCTGGATGTTCTGGTATCCATAGAGGGTTGGTTCCAGGACACCTGAGGATACCAGATCCTCAGATGGTTAGTCCCTTCTGTAAACTGGACTTCAAAGCAGGACAGACACAGACAGATGGGATTGTATGAAACTAAAACATTTATGAACAGAAGGGGAACAGTCAACAGAGTGAGGAGACAGCTTACCAATGAGAGAAAATATTTTCAAACTGTGTTTGATAAGAAATTAGTATCCGGAATACATAAGAAACTCAAACAACTCAATAGCATAGCACACAATACTTCTATTTTAAAATGGCTGAAAGACCTTAATAGACATTTCTTAAAAAAAGACATGTATATGACCAACAGGAATATGAAAAATGCTCAACATCACTAATCACCTAGGAGATGCAACCAAAACCAAAGGGGACTACCACCTTCGTCCTGTTGTGTGGCAGCTACCAGCACAACAACGGACAGCTGCTACCAAGGGTGTGGAGAAAAGGGAATGCTTGAACACTGTTGGCGGACATGTACGTGGGCACAGTCACTGTTGGCAACAGCATGGCAAATGCTAAAAGTTAGGGTGCTGCTTCTCTGTGACTGCGTAATCGCAGGACCGGATGCGTATCCACAGGAAATGAAGCCAGTATGTGAAGACATGTCTGCGTGCCCGTGCCCACTGTAGCATTACCCATGGGAGCCAGGAGACAGAATTAACTTATGTCTCTAGAAATGGATGAATACACAAATCAAGTGCTGTACATATACACAGTGGGAGAGTATGCAGCCATTAAGGATGAATCCTGTCATTTGTGAAAACGTAAGAGGACTTGGAGGATATGAAGGGAAATAAATCAGATACACCGTGTGAACTCACTCAGATGTGGGACCTGGTAAGGTTAACGTCACAGAAGTGAAAGTAGAGCAGCGGTTACTGGAGATTAAGGATGGAAGGGAGGATGGAAATAGGCTAATGGGCACGTGCAAAGTTACACCTGTGCGGGAACAAGGAGATCAAGTGAGCTGCCCCAGTCAAGTATTCTTAGCAAGAATGTTCAGTGCATTTCTAGGCAACTGAGAGAGGTTTTAGAGTGATTACAGCGTGGCCTTTCCTCGATCCTTTTTCTGGTGACTGTGTCTCCAGCCCTGCTGGTGCAGTCTCCAACTGGACCCTCAGGACTCGGTGCTCCCGTGACTTGAGTTGGTCTTTACTACTGCGGTGGTGCCCAAGTGCTCAGCCCCTGGCACGCCGCCCTGCGCCGGGCCTGCTAGGACAGACAGTGAGGGAGACCGCTTCAGGCTTTTCCTCCGGGCTATGGGTGCCCAGGGTGCATGCTGGGAACTCCTGGCAGCCATTGCCTGGCTTTTGTGGCCACCCAGCGAAGCCCATTATAACAGAGAAGGGCAGTGTGATAGGCAGTCGGATGTGGGGCAGGCACTGGTCTGAGCGCGCAATTGGTCTGGGACTTGGCGACCTAGAGGAGTCAGCTGCAGACGACCTGCTGCAGCGACACCGACAATTCTGAGGTTCTGTGAATGGCCGGCATCCCAAGAAGCGAGGGGGCCGGGACGCTGGGTGTGGTGGCTTTTCAGGATAAAAGCGACAGAGCTAGTAGCAAGCAATAAAGTTTGGCTTCTGAACTTTTTCTTTTTTTAATCTTCCACTTTTCTTGTTTTTGTAAAAAGTATAAAAGTAGAAGGATTTTTTTGTTTGTTTGTTTCTCAGGATATCTTAAGGGCAGGTCTGGTAAGGCATGAGGATCTGGGGATCGAACCACAGTATCCTGAGTCTGACTCCTTCAGTTAAGCAGGCACTTAAACAACTGAGCTAATGGGCAGGCCACCAAAATGCTGTTCTTTCTTTTTTCTTTTTCTTTTTTTTAGAACCAGGAATTGAACTCAAGAATAAAAATAATAAAAAAGTAGAAATGATACAGATTTTCACTAAGAAAAATAATAAGAATTCAACAATGGTCATTATATTTCATTATGTTGTCTTCAAATTAATTGTTTAGGCTATCAGATATAACCAGGCAAAATTGGCTTTAAAAATTATAGGAAATTAAAAAGGAGAATAAAAAAATTAACTACTGAATTTAAAATTTAACCGTTAGCTACAGCTCTCAGTAGACAAGCAGAAATCAGCAGTGTAATTACCCAAGCTACCCTGTATGTATGCATAAACATATATTTTTCCTTTCCTTCTTTCTTTTTTCCTTTCCTCATCCCAGCTGTTCCTTCCCTTTGAATACATTTTTCCCCTTTCACTGTATCTACTGTGCCTTTCAGATTTTATTTACTCTTTCAGGTTCTTATACTAGCAAGACAATATGCCTGAACATGGGATCTAATTTATTTCACTTATGAATATGATCCATTTACCTATAACAGCCATGAGTTCATGTTTCTATAGCTGAGTAATATTCCGTTGTGTAATAATATCACATCTTTTTTATCCATTCCTCAGTTGATGGGCATTTGGGTTATTTCCAAGATTTAGCTATGATAAACTGTGCTGTTATAAACATGCGTGCACATATATGGCTGTGATATGATATTTTCATTTTTTTTCTGAAAACATACCCAAGAAGAGAATAGCTGGGTTGAATGGGACCTCCAATCGTAATTTTTTGAGGAATCTGCACACTGATTTCCACAGTATTTGTACCAGTTTACACTCACAAATAGTGGAAAAGAGTTCCCTTTTTCTCCACAGCCTCTCCAGCATTTGTTATTGGCTGACTTTTTGATGACAGCCATTCTTTCTCGGGTAAGATGGAATCTCAGCATTGTTTTAATTTGCATTTCTCAAATGACTAATGACACTGAACATCTCTTGGTATATTTATTTGTCATTTGTATTTCTTCATCTGAGAAGTGAATATGCATCTCAGATGCCCATTTTTGGATTGGGTCTTTGAATTTTAGGGGCCTGGTTTATTTTAATTCTTTATATGTTGAGCATAGAACTCATTTGTTTGAGAAACAGTTGGCTAATTTTTTCCCAGCTTGTGGGTTTTCTTTTTACTCTATTGGTGATTTCTTTTGACATCCACAAACTTCTCAGTAATGTGAGATCCCAATTGTTGATTCTTTGAAGTATTTCCTGTGCAGTTTGGGTTTTGTTCATAAATTCTCTACCTATCCCATGGCTTCAAGACTCTTACCTACCTTCTCCTACAGTAGATTTAGTGTTTCTATTTTAATGTTCAAATCTTCAATCCATTTTGAGTGTAGTTTAGTGCATGGTGAAAGACACGGGTCTAATTTTAGTCTTTGGCATGTGGAAAGCCAGTTTTTCCAGTGCCATTTATTAAAGAGACTGTCTCTGGGGCTGGAGAAATGGCTCAGTGGAATAAGTGCTTCCCTGGCAAGTGCAAGGGCCTGAGTTCAATTTCTGGTTCTGCAAACAAACAAACAAACAAACAAAAATAATAAACAATAAAATGGGAGAGAGCTTCTTTTTTTTTTTTTTTTTTTTTTTTTTTAAAGAAAAAGAGACGGTCTTTGTTCCAGTGAACATGTTTGCTCTTTTGTCAAAGATAAGGTGTCTGAGTGTGTTTGTAGTTGTGTCTGCACCCTATAATGTATTCCATTTATCCTCAGGTCTGTTTGCATGCTGATTTTACCAGCATAGCTTTGTAGTATAATTTCAAGTCAGGGATTTTGATGTCTCCTGCCTTTCCTTTGTTTCCCAGGATTACGTTTGTTGTTCTAGATCTCTTCTGATTCCTGATGAATTTCAAGAATGTTTTCTCTAGATTTTTAGGCATACTAATGGTATTTTAATCAGGATTGCATTGAGCCTGTATAGCAATTTTGGGGTTATAGCCATTTTCACAGTGTTGGTTCTTCCTATCCTGGAGCCAGAAATGTCTTTCCATTTTCTAAAATCTTCTCTCTTTTTTTCATAGTTCTATAGTTTTCACTCCGTAAACCTTTTACTTTCTTTGTTAGATTTGTTGATTCCTAATTACTTCTTTTTTTATGATATTACTAAATGCATGGTTCCCTTAATTTCTCTCATGGTACATGTGTTGCTTGTGTACAGAAATGCCGATGATATTTGAGTGTTGACTTTTTATCCTGCTATACTAATGAATGTGATTATTAAATTACTAAATGAGGTTATTAAATCTACAAGTCTCTTGGTGGGGTTTGGGAGGTCTTCTATGTAGAATATCAAGTCCTCTGGGAATAATGATAATTTTACTTCCTTTTTCTAATAATTATTTCTTTTATTTCTCTCTCTTGTCTAATTGCTTTGGCTAAGGTTTACAGAACTATACTGAATACAAGCCATAACAGTGGACGTCTTTGTCTTGCTCCTGATTTTAAAGTGAAAGCTTTCATTTTTTGCCCATTTAGTTTGATGTTGAATGTTGGATGTTGGTTTGTCATAATAGGCTTTTATTAGATTGTGGTAAAGATCGTCTCTCCTTATTTTCTGTAGGTTTTTTAAAATCATGAATGCACACTGGACTTTGTCAAAAGGCTTTTCTCCATGTATTGAGATGATCATGTGCCCCCCCTTTGGCTCTAGTGATGTGGTGCATTGAATTTATTGATTTGCACATAGTGAACCATCCCTGCATTCCTGGGGTGAATCCCTCTTGGCCACGATATATAGTCTTCTTGATGATGTGCCGCATTCTGTTGCTAATACTTCATTGGACACATTTTCATCAGTGTCCATCAGGGAGATCAGCCTGCCATTCTCTTTTTGCCTGGGTCTGTTCTCCGGTTTTGGTGTCTGTGCAATGCTTGCTTCTGGGAACGAGTTTGGAAAAATTGCTTCCCTTTTAATTTCATTGTAGAGTTTGGGAAGAGTTGGTATTAAATCTTCTTTAAATTTCTTGTAGAATTCACCTGGGAATCTATCAGGACCTGGGCTTTTCTTTGTTGGTAAGTTTTTATTGCATTTTCAATTTCATTGAGTGATATTGCATTATTCAGAATTTTTCTATCTTCTTGATTTAGCTTTGGTAATTCATATATGTCTAGGAATCCATCCTCTTCTTCTTTGTTTTCTACCCTGTGATAGAAAAGATTTTTAAAGTAGGTATTGATGATTTTCTGAATTTCTACAGGGCCTGTAGTGATTTCATCCTTTATATTCCTTATTGTATGAGTTTGAATTTTTTTCTTTCAGTTTTGTTTTTAGACAAGGTTGGATAGGGATTCATAAATTTCATTTATTCTTTCAAAGAACCTACTTTTTGATTCATTAATTTTTTGTATTGCTTTCTTTGTCTCCATTGCATTTATTTCTGTTCTGATTTTTATAATTTTCTGCTTTCTTTGGGCTCTGGGCTTCACTTGCTCTTCTTTTTGTAAGGCTTGAGGGGTGGCATAAGGTTGTTTATTTTGGCTCATTTTGTTTTGCTGATGTGAGAATTTATTGCTATAAGTTTCCCTCTGAAGACAGCTTTCACTGTGTCCCACAAGTTTGAGTAAGTTGTTTCTGCATTTTCACTTGATCATAAATATTGTTTAATTTCTCTTTAATTTCATCTACAATCCATTCATTGTTCAGGACAGTGTTATGTAATTTCCAGGTGTTTATAGAGTTTTTGTTGTTTCTTTTGTCAATAATTTCCAGATAACACGCATGGGACGATTTCAGTTCCTTGGCGTTTACCTCAGCATGCTCTGGGCTAGTGTATGGTCTGTTTTGGAGGATGTCCCACGTGCAGCTGAGAAGAATGCACGATCTGCTGCTGCTGGGGGAGCACCCCGCAAAGCCCACCGTGTCCGCTTCTTCACAGGTTGGTCCAGTGCTGTTATTTCTTTGCTCATTTTTGCCTTGTTGGTCTTTCTCTTTGTGACAATGGTGTTAAAATCCCCCTTTACAATTAATTGTGTTCTCTTATAGTTGGGTGCGCACACAATCGGCGCATGTATATTTATGATCGTCATCTCGTCCACTTGTAGTTTTCCCTCACAAGTATTTAATGACTGTCATTACCTATTTTTTCTTTTCTTTTCTTTTAAATTTTTGCCAAGAGTCTAAAGGGCATTCGAGGTCTTGCTACTAGACTGGACTCGTCACTATGAATCCTGCTTACAGCCTCCTAAGAGCTGGGATTGCAGGCATGCGCCAACACACGCAATCGCTTGTTACCTATTTTGATCATTCTTGGTTTGAAATTTGCATTGCCAGCAAACAGAATAACGACCCTTGCTTTTTTTTTTTTTTTTTTTTTTTTTTGGGCTCCTGTTGCATGGAGTATTGATTTCCATCTTTTGAGTTTCAGTCTATGAATTTTCTTGTGAGTTAAATGTGTTTATTATAAACAGCATATTGTTATATTTTGTTTCTTGATCCACTCTGCCAGTCTGTTCTTTCGATTGGTGAATTGGGGCCATTTTTATTGATATTTATAACTTACATATCTTGGCTTATCTTTGCTATTTTATTTCCCTTTTGTAGGATCACTGTTTCTTCCCTCTATTTAATTGCTTGCTCTGTTTGGCAATGCCTTTCTGTGGCTGTTCTTGAAGCTGTGGTCATTTTTGTCTCTTTCTAGAATATCTGTCAGAACTCTTTGTAGGGTTGGTTTGGTGGTCATGAATTTCTTCAGTTGTTCCTTGTGATGGAATTGTCTTATTTCTCCATTAAATTTGATAGATAACTTTTCAGGGTACATCAATCTGGGCTGGAAGTTTTTACTTTCAGGAACTGAAATACTTTGCTTCAAGCTTTTCTTGACTTGAAGGTTTGTGCTGCAAAACCTGCTGTAATTCTGATGGACTTCCCATTATAGGTGATCTGTTTCTTTATTATTTTTCTACATTTTTAATTAATTTTAATGAGAAAGAAATAGCAATGAGACAATTTCAAAACAGGTTAGTAGGACAGTTAAAATAATACATTGCGTATTGTCTTCATAGTAGTTATTCACACTACAAGATGCAGGCATGATCTCTTAAATTAAACAATATTAGTATAAATCTTTCTTTATATTTTGCTGAATTCTGGTACCTGCAGTCTTTGGACTGGCTTCATGTATGAAAAGGGCCTTTAAAGACTTCTCCAAATACAGCTTCTCTAACAGCAATGGAACACCCATCTCTGACAAAACAAAACAAAAAAGGGGGATATAAATGAAAGACTATTTTGTAATTAAAAAATATGTATATACAAAATAGTTAGGATATATAGTTGTTTCTTTACTCTTAACAGCTTTTAATATTCTGATCTTTTGCTGAATTTCTGGGATCTTTTTTTTATGTGTCTGGGTGTAAGCTTATTTAGATTATGGCTAATTGGAGTTCTATATGTCTCACCTAACTGAATGTCAGATTCTTTTCCTATGCTTGAGAACTTTTCTGCCACTACTTCTGCAGTCTTTTTATATCATTCGTGTTTTTTCATTGACACCTGCTGTTTTGTTGACACTTATCAGTCTTTTTTTAAATGTATTTAGTACAGGGTCTTTAAGGTCTCACTATGTAGACCAGACTTGTAGTGATCCTTCCTGTTTCCTAGCCTCCCGAGCCCTGGGATTACAGGCACATGCCACCACGCCCAGTCTTTATACCTGTGTGAGCATGCCCCAGGGATGGGACCAGCATCTGCCTAAGCTCATCATGTTAATCTGATAAGCCTCTTGGCTGGCCTAGTGTATAGCGTTTTTTTCCTCCCCTTTGGTATGAGGGATCGAACTCAGGACCTTGCATTTGCCAGGCAGGTGCTCCTACTGCTGAGCTATCTCCCTAGCCTGACACCTATCAGTCTCATTTTGTTTCTCTTTGCATCATCCTGCAGCTGTTGAATTGCTATGTCCTGGTTCCTTATTCTTTTCTTTTTTTATTTTGTGGAATCAGGGGTTGAACTCAGGCCCTTGTGCTTGCCAGGGAAGTGCTTATTCCACTGAACCATCTCCCCAGCCACTGGTTCCTTGTTATTTTGAAAAGATCTTTCTTTTGTGGTCACTAGCTGCAATGCTGTCTTAAAGGTCTGAAAGTCTATCTTCAGTTTTGTTTAAGTGGTTTTTCCAGCTTTTTATGGAATTCTTAATTTCTTGGATATTTGTTTGAATCTACTTAATGCATTCTAATTATTCTTTATTATCCATTCAGGGTTTCCATCATTTTTCTATTCTCTATCTTTATCTGTGCCTTCTTTGGATGTGCTGAACAAGTCTTTCATGATTATTGTCATTTCTTTTTCTAACCTGAGGGATTTTCTGATATGATTTTCCTATAACTTGATGGAGTTGTCTCTTTACTTCAGTTGCTATCATTTCAGAAATTTCAGGTGTGAAAACAGTGAGGAAGTTCCAGCTTCTTTCACGTCCTTGTCTCCTGGACTCACTCTGGATGCGCTGGATGTCTGGGATTGCTTTTTGTTCCTTTGTTTCCATCCACTATTCACCAGGACTCAGCAGTGATGGTGGGGGGCGGGGCATGGGTGCAAGTGGGCAAGCCTCTTGCAGGAGTTGGGGGATGAAGTAGATTCACCAGAGCTCCTGCTGTCTAGGGATCAGCACTGTTTCTGAGATGGTGGGGGAAGGGGTAAGCCACAGCTTTGCAAAGCTCCTGAGTAGGTGAGAGGGTAGATCACAGCGCAGAGAGGCTCCCTCAACTGTGGGTGGGTGGGACAGGGCTCACCAAGCCTCCTTCACCATCTGCGGCTCAAGCTTGCCTTCTGGGATTGTGGGGTTGTGAGCCTCTCCTAATGCTGGCGGGCCGGGAAGGGCTCTCCAAGGCCCCTGAAAGGTAGGATAGGAGCCATAGCTGAGTGAGGCTCCTAAGTGGGGGTGGAGGGAGGAGGAATGTGTTCACCTTGCTTTTTGCAGCAGTATGTGTGTATGTGTGTGGGGGGGGTGCAGCTCCTCTTCTTTTTCTATGTGGCTTCAAGTACCCATCATTCTATAATTGCCATGTCATTGCCACCAACTTTTTCAGTATAGCTCACTGAGATAAAATGCCTTTCATGGTCACCTGGCTTTCCCCACTTTTTTCCATGAGGCACTCATGTTAGGGGCCGACATTTCCAGAGAGGTGGACTTTTTTCTAACTCAGCTCCATAACCACATGATTCCTGAAATCTACAGGCATGGAATTCAGGCCCTAGGATTATTACAAGTGTATAAACTTGGAGGGAAATATTATTATTACTATTGTTATTATTTGATACTGAGAATTGAATTCAGGCAGATCCTGCCCACTGAGCCATATCCCTGGGGGAATTCTTAATTCAGCAGTATTCAAATCTTGCTAGAATTTGTCCTATCAGTTGTCCTATCTTGCAACCCTGAACGCAGTAGGTTCTGAAAGGAATCAAGACTCTGATGGAAGGACAAAGGCTGGTGCGTGAGAGGAGAAACTGGTACCTTTGAGGACCATTAGATTTTGAAAAGGCTGAAACGCAATTTTAATTGTGACCTTTTTATAGGTAATAGATTCCACATTCAAAATGAAAAGTATTTTGTTGAACTTTTAGTGGAATGAATTTCAAGAATATGTAAGTTGGGATGCTTTAGGCTGTGAGCAACAGAACACTTGACTCCTGCAGGCAGAGGCCAAGCAAATTCGCCATCTCTTGCCCTGCAGGGCCTTGAGTGGAGATCCCTTGGCACAGGAGAGTCTGCATGCTTGGTGAACGCCTGGCTCTCAGGTTCATCTCTCTCATGTAGAGTCCTCAGACGAGTGGCCTGGGGAAGAGTCACAACTGCATTTGGATCTCCAGAAGCAGGAAGATGGGGGCTCTGGCCTCCACTTGTGAGACAGAACTCACTGTGCAGGAATTCAGTTGATAGGACAGAGGTGAGGAAGATGTCTTCTGCTTCAAAAAATGAAGGCAATAATGTCAGGAATCAGTGAAATAGGCAGCTCACACTTGGGCTTGCTCTGCACCCCCCGGATTCATAATTCAGAGACTGACCATCGCTGCTGTCCAAGTGAGTGTGCTGGGATGGAGGAGGTGACCTGGCACGTTCACCAGAGGCGTCCCCCTCATACCCTTGCCCGACGTCTGGGTTGTCTGGTGCTCCATCTCCACCAAGACCAGTGGAGTCAGGAGTACAGAAGCTGCACCGGGCAGCCAACACAGACTCATACATGGTCCCTGCCGTGCGAGTGAGCGCACGGGAATGAAGGGTTGCGTGCCTTCCGTGCTTCGCCTCTGTGAGAACCAGCCTTATCTTATTTTTATTTCCTAGCAGTGGAGTTGCTGTATCAGAAGGTGTGAGTGCAGTTAAAGCTCTTAGGATGCTGTCAAGCAAGCCTCTTGTTTTGGCAGCCGTGATGGCCTGCACCTCAGGGAGCAATGGTGGGACAGAGCCATCCCACCATGCTCTGCAGCCCGGCTTGTTCCTAACAAAATGGTTTCTTGTGGGTGTTTTAATTGGAATTTTGAACAGTTCTTCAGGGTAAGTGATTTTGCATTGCTTAACTAATTTAATATTTATACTACTTTGTGATATAATTAGTGCAATCCTCACTTTACAGGTAAGAAACCCAAAGATCAAAGGAGCTAGAAGAACTTTCTCTTAGGCCTTTGGTTGCAAGGATATAAGATTTGCACCTGGATTTTTCTCAGTTCAGGACTTCTCAAAGATCATTCCAAGGAACATGAAAGTTTCAAATTTCTCTGGAAAAAGAACAGTTCAATATGTGAGAAGTCAGCAAACACCAGATAGTGTTTCTCCTTTTGGACACTTAGCCAGTGTGACCTATTTTAAAGCTTGGAGAAGGCTTATGGCAAAAAAAAAAAAAATTGTTTAATGTACTAGAAAAGTAGCGTTCCAAGGACCATGCCTTGGGAAGTGTGCCAGGCGGGGTACCTTTCCTGTTTTCCTGTTTTATTGCATTGGCTGGAATGTGTGGACGGCAGTAAATGATGCTCGTGACAGTGCAGTTCATCGTCCCTCTGACTTGATGAAAATGTTCCCAGTATTTCATCACTAAATGTCATGCTGGATGTGAGTTCAAGACAGATTCACACATCATCTCTATTATCTTAAGTAATAATCCCTTCTTGTTCTCTGACTTATCCGGAAATGCATTTTGAATAGGAAGGAGTTATAAAATAAAAGAGGGAAAATCCAAAAGTAAGTTATTAATTGAGTAAGTGAAATATATCTCTTGAATCTGGGGCTTTGCCTAGACACGACCATCACTGTGCTACGGAGTCCTACATTCCCAGCCCTGCGATGGTGTTTCCGAGGGTGAGGGATGCTTCCTAAGGCTCTTAACAAAGCATTGCTTCTGCTATGGGGGGGGAAAGGCACAGGCACCGTCCCCAGGAGGGTGATATTTGAGCTGTTCGTCACCTTTGCCCTGGAGTGGACCTGGAAAGGGCGCCACCCTTGCTGGCTTTCCCTCAGCTGGTATTTCCCGAGTGCCTACTGGGTGCTGGGCTGGTTCTGAGTGCTGTACCTCTAGCAGCATCAGCACATGATGGTGGGCGGTGGCACTGCTACTGTAAGCCCGCGCTGAGGCAGTGGCCTTCGGGGGGACTGTTTGGCTTCACCCTGCTGAAAGGACTAATTCTGTGGGACTCTGTCTCTGGCCCCTTCCTTCTTTCACCTTCTTTCCATTGCCCCCTTCCTCACCCCAGCTCTGATAAACAAGCATCTTTCCCTCGGAAATCTGCACTGAACACTCGCCAGCCTGCCCCGGTCCTGGCTCAGGAGTGGTTGGTATGGGTTCTAAAAACTGAAGAATGTGGAAGACTTTTATTACTCTGGATGCAGAAATTTGCTTTTGGCTGGAGAAGTCCTCAGAGATGGGCTTGGTGGTCCTTGGGGGGAAGTGCTGCCTGAGTGATTACATGTAAGCTTTGGAAACCATTTTTCACTAACAATTTCATTGTCTACAAGTTTATGAGGCAGTAAATAGCCCTTGTGTGCATAATGAGTTCTGACGTCATAGGTCCAGGGCCCTTTGCAACAGCCAGCCAACTGCTTGCTTTATTAGCAGCACAGCCTGAGGCTGAGCAGCAAGTCCACCTCCACCCAAGCTTTCTGTTCTAACCCTTATTAGAAAGCCTTCTTCATGGTCCAAGTAATTTCCTCCTCCTTGAGGACTGTTAGCGCAATATGCCATCAGATTGCACAAATCTGCTTTGCACGAACCGAAGAAATGTTAGTTGTGCATGTGCAGTGGTTTGTAGGAGCAGCAGAGTAACCCTAACCCACAGGGGTGACAGGATAATGGCCTCTTTCTCAGGCGTCTGTGACAATACTTGAGGACTTCTAGCTTCCCACATGCCATTTATCCCCAAACTGAGACCTGTGAAAATTTGGAAGCTGTTTGTTTATTTGTTTACTTATTCATGGTGCTGACCCTAGGGCTTCCTGGGTGCTAGCCAAGCACTCGCCACTGAGCTACAGCCCCATCCCTAGGGACTTGATTCTTTTTTTTTTTTTTTTTTTTTTTTTTTGTGGAACTGAGGATTGAACTCATGCCCTTAAGCTTGCCAGGAAAACGTTTATTCCACTGAGCCATCTCCCTGGCCCCAGGAACTTGATTTAGTGAGTGAAAGGAATGAGCTGAAGTGCAAATGAAGGAGGAAAGCTTGGGAAGTGGTGATAAAGGATTGGTTCATCATCTTTATTTGTTTTTGGAAAGATTGGAAAGGTTTCAAAGAACATAGGGTATTTGGAGCTCTTGGTGCACAGTGTGTGCTGAATGCTACAAGCATTTGGGTTCAGCCCCAAGCAGGAAGGAAAGAAGGAAGGAGGGAGGGAGGGAGGAAGGGAGGGAGAAAAGGCAAAAGAAGGGAATAGAAATGAGGACAGGGCCTGGGAGATGGCTCAGTGGAGTAAGCGCTTCCCTGGTAAGCACAAGGGCCTGAGTTCAATCCCTGGTTCCATCAAAAAAAAAAAAAAAAAAAAAAGAAAGAAAGAAAGAAATAAGGACAGCACTAGTGAGCACTAGTGAGGGTTTCTGCCTGCACCTTTGGCCTTCCCACCTGTGGGTCCCTGGCACATGGGTGAAGACAGTTGGCAAGACAGGTTGGGGATTGTGCAAGTGAGTCCACGATATCTCTAAGATATCATCATGGATATCTTAGAACCAAGATGGATATCATGGATATCCCAAGAACCATCTGGCACATATTTAGGGTGTGAGGGGGATTAAGGGCGTCATTCTGTGGTCCAAAGTCATAGGGCAGACTGCTGGTCACAGACTGTTCAACAATTACATGTAAACTGCTTGGACCCTAACCCTTGGCCTGTCTGAGGCTGAGCATACATTGTCCTTTCTGCTCCATCCAACGTGATAGTGTTTCTGATTTAAAATGTTAGGTCTGCATTTTACATTTACAAAGCTGAAAGATGGTCTATTATGTTCTTTTTAAAATAGCCAGTGAGTACCCAGGCGTTGGTCCCTTGAGGCGTGGAGTTGGACAGTACCTCTGTGAGGTGCGGATGGGAGCAAGACAGACTCGGGGCATGGTTTCACAGGACGTGGGAAGCCAAGCCCTGGTGTGTGTGTCCTGGTGCCCTTCCTCAGTGCTGGCCGAGCTGCGGCTCTGCGTGGCCTGGGCCCAATGTGTCTCTCTTGCCAGATTCCTTTGGAGCTGAGCACCCAGTTGGGTGGGGGTGGCCAGGCAGTCACCAGGGGGAGACCAGGGACAGCCCAAGGACCGACTTTGGTTTATGCCACTCTCCTTAGACACCACAAGCGTTGTTCCACCCAGAGACTGTTCTGTCCCCTGTTGTTACTTCCAGCCCATTTCTCCCCCGAGAAAAGTGCCTGTGTTTCCTGCTAGATCCTCGCGGTGCTCCTTCCAAGCCTGTTGACTTCCTTTCTGTACCTCAGTGAAAGCTTGCTAGTTGATTGTTGACCAAAAGGTTTTCTTTTGCCAGTGACAAACAGAAAAATGAAACGGATCAAGCAAGTGTCCAAGCTTCCCTTCTTTTCTAGGTCTCTTGGAGGAGCACTCATAGCTCTCCGGGCCCTTTCTCTGCAACAAAGCTACATGGTCCTTCCTAGGCCAAGCTGACTTCCATGACAGAAGCCTGGAGAGGTTAGCCTGAGAATCAGCATTGCAGCTCGTTGGCTGCTCACATGAGTACAGTGAGACTGCGCTCCTCGTAGGTGTCTGGTCCCGGACCACGGGGCACTCCAGCTGGCTGCAGTCACAAGCTGCCCCTCGGGTAACAACCTTCCACTCACTTCTATGGGATGCGCAGACGCAGAAGGTGAAAGCAAGACTTTCAGGCCCTCCTGTTTTAAACTGAAGACAGATGAGCAATTTCGCGATCCTCAGCCTCTCTCTGACAGAGGGTAGGATCGGGGGCAGCTCTCCAACAGGTTTGACTTCCTTCCTCTCGCTGGGATCTTCGCCCCATGTGGTCAGCACACGAGCGAGCGCGTTGCTGTCTTCTTTCCTAGAGGAGACATTCCAGTGGGCACAGGTGCACAGGCCCTCCCAGAACAGCAAACCGTCTGGCTGAGGCCCTCCCAGCCCTCCCTCAGGCCAGTCCTGGCCTGGAGGCCCAGGTAAGCTGCCCTCCGGCTATGCAGGAAAACCTCGAGCAGAGCTCAGAACTGGAGCTCCCCACGAAGGCAGGTCCTGAGGCCTCCCGGTTCCTGAAATGAGAAGCTTTTTAAAAAAGAACTTTTCTAAGTTTCTTTTCCCCTTTACTTTTTTTTTTTTTTAAAACTGAAATCCTTTTTCAAGTTCCATTGTTGCTGAATAGGTTATCTGTAGGTCAGTGGCTTCACAGGTTGTTTGGATTTCCTAAAATTGTGCTTTTGCCTAAACTTGGCATGAGAGATTGCTGTGGAGTGCTGGGTAAGCCGCGCCCCCGGCGGAGTCACCCCTCCTGTTTCCCTGTGTGCAGTGAGGGTGGCCAGCTCTTCAGAATTTACGGCTGAAAACAGCAGAGACCTGTGCTGGACTTCTGCGGTTTCTGGACAATTCTATGGCATTCAAGTTTCTTCTTTCTTTCTTTCTTTCTTTCTTTCTTTCTTTCTTTCTTTCTTTCTTTCTTTCTTTCTTTCTTTCTTTCTTTCGTTTGTTCGTTCTTTCTTTCTTTCTCTCTCTCCTCTTTCTTTCTCTCTTTCAAGCATTTTTTCCATGAGTTTCAATGGGCCGGCTACACTTTGCAATACTTGTCTTTCTAATGCCTAATTTTCCAGATACAGTATACAGCTGCCTTTTGGTTCAGATGGTTAGGCCATATAATGCCAGATGCAAATGCACATGTTATGAGTTCGTGGAACAGAAGATATAAATATCTCGACTTTCCCGTGTGCCCTGGAAAGTATCCGTTTTTCTATTTAAAGAGAAGAGAGGGAAAACATATCCTAAGAACCTAGATTTGCTTAATTTCCTGCTCTAAACAGTTACTCTCTAAAGGAGCTGATTTGCATATGAAATTGAATGGTGTGATAACATGTGGGGACTCTTTGATCTAAAGAGCATTTTCCTTGAAAGTGCACTTGCTGCAGCTTGCGAGAGCGCATGCACGCAGGAAAGAGTGCCCTTGACAGAGAGGAGGCAGGCCCTGGACAGCACAGTTTAAAACGAGCTTGTCTCAGGGATGATAAGGCGAATTACTCCTAAACTTGATTCTGAAAATGGTAATTTAAAAGCTTATTTAGTTCTCTTTAAGATAAGATTTAAAAATTAAGTAAAGTTATACAACTATTTTGAGCTGCTACTTAGAAAACAGTTTAAGCCTTAGTGTTGCAGCACCGAGCAGAATGCCCTGGTGGGAGAAGTGGCTGTTACTCTGAACTGATAGAGCCGTGTTGCTTCAGAACAGAATTTTGAAATTTTAATATCTTTATTTTTGTGATGCTGATGGATCCACAAGTAGGAATTTATAAAAATTTCATGTTTTCAAAAAATATTAATTGAACTATCAGTGCACGCCAGAACTTTGCTAAGGGCTGCTCATGAGGGAGCTGGAAGAGGTGACTGCAGAGGGTCATGGGATACATATACTTGCATAATTCTCCCCCTTCCTTTTTTTTCTCTTTTCTCTTTCCCCCATCTCCGTTGTTTACTCCTTATGCTCCAAGCTTTGTATGTTGAAATCCTAGCCCCCAGCTCCTCAGGATGCAGCAAAGCCTGCAGAAAGTGTCTTCAGAGAGGCAAGGAAGGTAAAGAGAGGCCTGAGCAGGGTCCAGAGCCCTCTGCCTGGTGTCCTCACAGCATGTGGCGTCATGGGAGGCCCCAGGAGGAGCCACTGCTGAGGCCCTAGGCCTTTCGGGCCCCCAGGACAATGAGAAGGCAGGTGGCTGCTGTGGGAACTGCTTGCTCTGCAGTGCTGGGGGGTCCCGTACGGAGCTGCCTGATGACATGGGGAAGAGAAGCAGCATCCAAGGGTACCAAGGAAATGTCAGCGTAGTACTGCCGTATGGCAGGGCCAGATAACCCTGGATTTTAAGAAGTGAGTGCAGAATAAATGTGCATGTTTAGCATCCTTGCTTATGACAAATGAGAAGGCACCTTGTGTCTCCTAGGCCTGTCATTGTTATCATTAATCATTGCTTGCCTAACTCTAAAACATGAGGATGACCTTATCTGCAGGACTGTGTCTCCCAGCTTGTGTTTAAGGGCAACAGGAGAGAGAAGTGCTTGATACTGATCTCCAACAGAATCATCCTTATGACGGGAACGTGCTGTCCTGAGCCCCGGATGGCTGCTTTCGAGCAGGAGAGAGGCATGTGCTGTGCTGCGAATGCTCTTCACAGCCTCCCTCTGGCTAGAAGGAGCTGAGGATCTGCTCCGCAGTCATGTTTCTGTCCCTGGAAAGTGGATAAATGTGGTTCACATCACTCAGTGCTTTGAGAGTATCTCATGGGTTATTTCTGGAATGGGCAAAGTTCAGCACAGTCTGGAGCCAAAATGTCCCCATTATGCAGGCAGCATGGCCTCCTTGTCTGTGGCCCATCCTCAGCGTGGTGTGCACATGTCAGACGCTGATGTGCACGCACAGGGCCCAGTAGTGCAGCGGGAGCTGCTGGTGCGTGCCTGCAGGGCCTTCCTCTTCAGAAGCCTGCAGCTGCAGAAGAAGGTGCAGCAGGGCATGGGTGCGCAGAACCCTTCTGTTCAGAGTGAAGCCTCCTCAGCCTGGTGAGAAGCCCTAAGCCAAGTGAGGAAGCTTGAGGTCTCTGGGCTTGGATTTTCTTGCTCCTCGTCCTGGATTCCACCTTCAAGACCAGTTCAGTGCAGCACCCACGAAGCCCTCATGACAGTCTGGAAGGATGTTTGTTTTTATAATGCGGTTTGCGGGTTCCTGGGGTCTCCGACCCTTTTAGGGAGTCTGACGAAGCAACTATTTCCATACTGACTCAAAGACAACAGATGCTTTTCAGAAGCAATGTGGCGTGTGAAGATGCCGTTGCTCGACTGTTGATGGAATGTGCCTTGTGCAATCGCATGTTCTCCAGAACTTTTCAGCGAGTAGGACTGGGATGTGGGTGCTCATGGTGGGGGAGGTCAGCGTTTGGTCACAGGCCTCGTGTGTGCTTCCTGTCTGTCTTCCCTGTGCTTACTATAATCTTCCTGAATCATTGTCTTGAAGCCCCAGGTTCCTTGCAGGTGTGCTGAAATATAACAATGTGTAAATGTATTTTTTTCTGAAAATTTTGATAATTTTGTATAAAATTCTTACCATTTAGGATAGAATATTTTTAAATTGAAGTTTATAGTTTTGATCTATTTATGATGGATTGCTGGCATGAAATGGAAGAGTGAAAGTTTTGCCTTCTTCATGTACATTTAAAGATGCTAAAAAAGAGGCTGGGGAGATAGCTCAGTGGAGTAAGTGCCTGCCCAGCAAGCTTAGGGTCCTGAGTTCAATCCAAGGCACTGCAAGAAAAAAAAAAAATATATATATATATATAAGAAAGATGCTAAGATGCATAGAATTTGTATATCAGAGGACTCTGCGACTCCTGAATGGAGAAATGAATTCCAAAGACCTGAATAAAACTCCAAATAAGAAATGAAAATGTGCCAGAAACTATTGGCCCTCTACACACACTAATAATTTATCTTATTTTATCTTAAGCAACAGAAAAAGATCAAATTGTATTATTCATGCAGCTATTTAAGACATGACTCCATTTTTTTGGGCCAAAAATAGTGCAAGATTTTAAAAAATAAGCATGTATTGAAAAGCAACTGTACTTCCACTTCATGGTGACAAATGAAAATGAAACAAATTATTTACAAGAGTCTTAAAATATGAAATAGAAATGGATCTCACTACAAAATTTGGAAGACCTATATACAGAGACAGAGAAGTTGAAGATTTCAAGAAATACATTTTAAGGTGAAAAGCTTGGATGTAACAATTTTCCAAATAAAGTAATTTAAAAATCTTATTCTAACAAAATTCCAGTTTTGTTAATGAGAAGTATTTTCTAAAATTGATATGATAACTCAAAGTACTTGAAGTCATTAAAACAATTTAAAGAAAAATGCTTTGGAAGGTATGACATTATTTCAGAATTAATATAGATTTATCATATCTTATTGATTGTTCATCTTCTCACACCAGAAAGAGTACACATGTGTTTACACACCTGAGTCTTATTTATTTCACCTATGAGTGTGGACTTGAATCACATCCATTTGCCTATAAAAGTCTCTAGTTCATTTTTCTTTCTGGCTGAGTAGTACTCCATTGCATAAAAGTACCCCATCTTTTTTATCTGTTCCTTGGTTAATAGGCATTTGGGTTGTGTGTAGTATTTTGCTAGGATGAATTGTGCTGCTGTACATATGGGTGCACACACACGTCGCTGTGGTGTGCTTTTACGTCCAGAAGAGGACTAGCTGGGTTGAATGGGATCTCCAGCCCTAGTTTGTTGAGGAATAACCGTACTGGTTTCCACAGCAGCCGTGCCAGTCTATGTTCCCTCTTATAGTGGAGAAGGGTTTCTTTTCCCCCACAATCCCACTAACCTTAGTACTGGTTAATTTCTTGATAATAACCATTCTTTCTGAGGTGAGTTGGAATCTCCATGTTATGTTAATGTGGAGCTCTTGAATGACCAGTGATGTAGAACATGTTTTATATATTTATTTAATGGTTCAGAGTTTAAGAAAAAAATGAATCAAGTATTTAGACAATCAAAGGCCCAGAGCCACCTCACCAGTTCCTCTGCACTCTGGAGCCCTCTGCAGCTTAGAGAACCAAGCCTCCTGCAGCTGCCTCACTGGAGCCCTCTGTCTCGCGAGTCAGAGGGCTCCAGTGAGGAGCAAGAAAAAAAGAAAAAAGCAGTGCCCTGCCCCTGAAGGGCAAGCCAGTAGTTTGCCTGCAAAATCATACTTGTTTCTTGTAAACAGAGTTAAGTTTGTACTCAGCCGGTATCTAACCCACCACTTGTTGAAGGACTTTCTTGCACAGTAGGGCCGGGCCGCACACTTGCTGCTGGAATTCAGGCATGACCAAAAGCACCATGAACGATCAGGCTTCTAACACAGCATCAGATACCCGGCGCTCGCTCCCAACCCACTCCTGCCAGCTTCCAGCACCTACCTTGTCGCTGCTTGGCTTCTAGGAGCCACGGTCTCTTGGTGTGGGCCGGTGAGCGAAGGGGCCGTGGCCTGCGGCAGGCATTTCTGCAGGCTCGCCTTCCCACTCACTGGACAGCAGTCAGCGGCAGCAGTCAGCACATTTTTAAGGTGTTTCAGAGAACCACAAAAGGGATTCCAGAACTGCTTCAGAAGGCGGGGAGAACCTGGGATGGACGTGCTCCGGGCGGTTAGCAGTCTTTCCCCATAATAATCTTTTCTGAGCCAAGCAAACCTGGTGCGTTTTGCTCTCACTTTGTATTCGAGATAGTGAATAACGTTTCTGAGTTTATTCTGGAAAGATGGACAGCACAAAGCAAACACGGGTGAGGCTGCCGTGTCCTCCGGCCCCACCCGTCAGCGGGACCTCGCCGTTCATCGCTTGTCACTGCATTCCTCATCACCACACACTTACGCTTCTTTTTGAAAGTTACTTTTCCCTAAGAATATCTTTGCGAAGACATGAAAATCACTAATTTTATAAGATAGCCATCCTTTAAAATGCTCTGTGTGACAAGCAGAAACCCGGATGGGTCCCTTCCACTGGGTATCCAAAGGCACTGGTCACCACAAGCAAAAGCTGGCCTAACGCTCTCAGCTGGCCACTGACTGAGCTGCCCTACCCCCAGGAAGACCCGTTTTACTTGAAAGAAGGACTGATAAGTTGGGGAGCTCGAAGGTTTTTTTTTTCCAAAGCAAATGAAATAAGCTTGTCACTTTAAGGGAAGAATGGTGAGTAGTTGCCACTGGTAAAATCCAGGAGCTCTTGTAAAAATTAGGAGTTTGGAAAACACATACACTGTGAAGTTTATAGAGTCCTAAAAATTAAGGACATTTCAGCTAAAATTAATAGTGTTATTTATTATTTTTAAATTTTTTATTTGTTATTAACATATTTAAAAAATTAGTGTTGTAAATGTGTCAGATTTAGAGCATTTGTCTACTTCGGGGAGCCAATCTTTTCAAATGAGCAAGGCCAGGTGTGGCGGGCGGTGAAGGCAGAGCCCTGCGTCCTCCTGTGAAGGGTCAGCAGGCTCAGCATCGGGCCTCAGATTCTGCGCTGTGATTCACCTTTGAGAAATTATCTCTTCTCCAGTTTTGATGTGGAACCAAAGTATATCTACAATTTTCTGATAAATCTGGTGAAAGCCCTCTCAACTTGCACTTCGATTGTCTACCTGCTTGAGGCTGGGAGTCTCTTCGTGCATTTAATGGTAAATAACACATAACACAAATTTGAAGATCCAGCTGTCTTCTTCTCTTTCACAGGGCTGGAAGTCAGATGTGGGCCTGCTGCCGGTAGAGGACTCTGCCGAGATTCACCCAGCTCTGCTGTCTTCCGCTGACCCAAGGGTACAGTGATGTGCACAGCTTTGGCAGGTGTTACTGCTGCTCGACAAATGTGTTTTGCTTTAGAAAATAGTTATTGTTCATGAAATATTTTACTTATGCTAATGTATAACAGGTTTATTATTATTCTTTTATAAATAAATAATGAAAAATGTGTGCAACTTAGTTTCAAATTCAAACATAATTAAAATGGATAAGTAAAATTGCCTTTGGAAAACTCAGTTTTTAAGAATGTAAAGAGGGGACAGGAAGATGGCTCAGTGGAATAAGTGCTTTCCTGGCAAGTACAAAACCCTGAGTTCAATCTGTGGTTCTGCCAAAAAAAAAAAAAAAAAAAGAATGTAAAGAGGGCTTGAGTAAAACAACAACAGAACCAAACAGAAGTGTGGTTGAGAACCAGTGCTTGGGAATCTCGATGAGATCATGTCAAGTCTAGTCTTGGAAATTAATTTACTTTGAACAGTCACCCTGTCCGGACCCAAATCTGTCAAACCAACTCAGCTAGCACTTTTGATATCTACTGAGTTCTGGTCATGGTGACTGCTATGCTATGAAACTCAGGGTTTGAATTCATATTTCAAAGCACCTTCAAAAAGGCAGGTGGCTTTTGGGTCCTAGGAGAGACTAATGGGCCGCTTTGGAATTTCAGGGCAGTGCATGCAGGCCCAGAACCAGGCGGGCTGGTGTCCTAGGGGATGGGAAAGAGGGCACTTTCTTGAGACAGCCTTTATTTTAGCAGGATAAGGAGCAGGGAGGGGTGGAAGCCTAAAGCAGAGGTCATATGAAATAGTCTTGGCTATTTCCTGCTTTTTCAAATCCTTCAAATCATGTTGTACTACTCTAAATAGATATTAATGATATAGATACCATGCACAAAAAGGAAAAAGGCAGCAATATAAAAGCTAGATAGAGGGGGACACAGGCAGCCTACACAGAGCTCTCGTCCATTGCCAAGTAAAAGACAAATAATCTAAGATAGAAAAAGAGGTAAAAGCTGTAGCTTGGTGGTTCTCAGAGAAATTCAAATCACGCACAAACAATAACAACAGCAATGTAAGATGGAAGTGCAGCTTCAGTAGTAATTTCACACCTCACCTTGGTCACAGGTAAAAATAAAATGGGTGAGCTAGAACTCAGCGGATGAAGCTTTCACTACATTTTCATGGTGCTCGTGAACTTAGTTAGGTACTTTTGGGAAATAAAGTGGCAGCATCTTGAGTGGAGGAAAACATCGTGTGTGTTTGTTATAGTGATCTCAGATCTGGGAATCCTTCCTTGAGAAAAATACTTCCACAGGTAGCAACACAAATACAAATCTATTTATTCCTGCATTTTAATTTTTAGTGAGATATGAATTCCATGAAACCCACCCCCTTGAAGTGCACATCTCTGTGGATTTCATTACAGTCATGGAGCTGTGTAACCTTCGTCACTATCTAATTCTGCCACATGTCCACCCGAACAGCAACCACAACCACAAGCACCACAAAGCCTGTCCACATTAGCAGTTGCTCCTCTGCTGTTTATTTTTCTCTAGCCTGTGGAAATCACTAAACTGTGTTCTATTTCTGCATATCTGCCCATAATGAACATTTCATATACATGGAATAAAAGAACGTGTGCTCTCTTATGTCTGATTTCTTTCAGTTAGTTCAGTGTGTGGAGTTCATCCATACTCAGTGTATGCCAGTACCTCCTTCCTTTTAGTGGCCAAATAAAACCCCCATTTGTGGATTGATCACAGTTTGTTTATCTGTCAACTGATAGATGTTTGGATTATTTATATTTTTGAGCTGTGACTGGTTATGCTGCTGGGAGCATTCAGGGCAAGGCATCTCACGGGCAGGTGTTTTTAGCTGTTTGAACACATACACATGGGAGTGCCTCCTACCTGTCTGTCAGTATGGGGCACTGTGCGCACTGCCCTGCACATTTCTACCAGCAAGGTGGGAGGGTCCTGGCTCCACCAGGTCTTCTCCAGCACTAAGTATCACCCTTCTTTTTATTTTAGTCATTCCGTTTGGTGTAAAGTGTGGTTCTGACTAACATTCCCCTGCCAACTACTGATACTGAGCATTTTAAGAACATTATTTGTATGTGTTCGGAGATATGTCTGTATAAATGCTTTACTCATTAAATCATTGAGTTACTTTTGCTCTTTGGGGTTTTGGTGTGGAAAAAGAAAGAGCTCATTCTGAGTTGAGACTCTGGTGGGCAGAAACCACACAGGGGGCCCGGGTTTACTCAGCAATGCTGTGGAGACAGAGAAAAGCAAGCATGAAGCTCAGGAGAAAGCACCAAGATTTTGCACATCTTGTGTATAAAAGTGTGAAACTTTACCCTTTGTGGGAAATGAACCCATCACAGGAATTTTGTGCAGAGAGCACCAGCTCACTGTGCAGCAGTGATTTTGTAAACAGCCATTCCATCTCAGCAACATTAGTGTTTCATTGTTTTTATTTATTTATTTATTTATTTTGTACCGAGAATCAAACTCTCGACTTTGTGCTTGCCAGGCAGGCACTGCCACCTAGCTACGTCCCAGGCCCTCAGTTTTATTGTTCAGACTGTGTGCTTTCTTCAGCTGTTTTTATTCTCTCTCTGTTCAAAGTTGCCACCCACTGGATGGAGGGCGCCACTGTTTCTCTCAGGCAACAGCTTCCTCAGCCTGTGTGCTGGCTCAGCACTCTTGGCCTCACCTGAGAGTAGGTTCGGAGTTCAGCTTTCTGGGTCTGAGCCCAGGCTTGCTGATGCAGACCTCAGACGCGGTGCTTGGGGTGTGTGCTTCTGCACACCCTCTGCTTGGTGCCAATGCTGGCTGCATTTCCAAACCATTAGTCTAAAGGATCCAAAGTAGCAACGTGATAGAGATAACAAAGGATGTATTTGCTGCTTTGAGTTCGTCATCTCTCTCTCTCCTCATCTCTCTGTATAAATTGGTTTAAAATATATTTTTTCATCTAATTATAAATATTTCAGTGTTATAAGTGTTTGGAGGAAATATTTATCTATTTTGATTCAAACTGCTTGTTTTACTCTTTAATATTTTGAAAATTTACAAATCACTGTCAGAGAAGCTAAAGATAAAAAGCCCAGTCCTTTTAAAATGATGTATGCAGTGTTGCCTCTCATATGCTTGTGCCTCTCATGTACCACAGCTTTTAGAACTTTCCCCACTGACGGTACTGGGGTCAATACGTTCTCTTCTAAACAGGATTGGTGATTAATTTATTGGCACTAGGCAGTCACATCACTTTCAAAGATGTCTCATGTCTTAAAAATCACACATTTCCAGACATGGCATGTTCCCCAGAACCATAGCTCCAAGCTTTTCAAGCAGGCATTTCTTAAACCCAACTTGTAGTCTACAGTGATATTTAGCTCTCGAAAGGGTACTGGAACTTAAGTCTTCAAACAGAGTTGGACTAAGAAACCATAACTGTTCTTGTAAATGTTGCTGCTTACTTACATATGTATCAGAGGCAGTAATTTTCAAAGAAGATTTTATCTGAGAATTTGTTAGGTAGCTTTACCCTACCATATCCATTTACAAGGAAAGTATTACTTTGTCTGGGCATAATTCATCATCAGTGTCTGGGATTGTGGGTAACAGAGCAGATTGAGTTAAACCCCAGAATTTTTTAGGTGAAATGTCATTCGTGGTGGCTGTAAATTTCCATCCAATATGGCTCGCACAGATCCTACACTGGGCAACAGTCCAGGAATACCCAGGAAACCAACTGTGCTCTGTAGAAGGCCAGCTTGTCAGATTCAAGTTGCAAGCTTTATGTACGGTAAGTGTCTCATGAACATATCCATGAGGGCTCACATAAGCAGCCATCGGCCCATATAAGGATAAACTGAATATTTCATTTTTGGTTGTTACAGCAAAGGGAAGTACATTTATTCATAATGTCTAATTCACAACAATGTCATTGGATAGCACTACCAATTTTAAGAAGTTGAATTCTTAAGACATCATCAATAGGAAGGCAAGCAGCTACTCTGTAAGAAAAATCTATTGGATTTGAAGGAAGAGAATCATCTTTAAGATTTTCATCCCATTCACGTAGCTGTTCTTAGTTCTATCCATTGAGGTTTCAGCATCATATAATGAATATAGCCAGTGAAGCCAGGAAGTCAGATTTGCACAGTGAAACTTTCTCTCCTGGTATTTCTGCCACCATTTACATGAATACTGGTCTTCCCATGAGACAGGTTTTGAAGGAAATATCTGGCATTTATTGAGGGATTCTAACTGAACTGCAGACATAGTTGAAGGCAATACACATTCAGGAAGAATTTGCACTTTAGCTTGCTGGATTCCATCTGACTGTGTTCTTAGCTCAAGGACTTTGAACCTTTGTCTTCCAAGGGCTTTCACTTTCACTATTTCAATTCCAAAGTCTTGTTCTTCTCTGTAGGCATATATCTCTGCTGTTGTTCCAAACTGTGCTTCCGTTTCCTGTATATTACTGTGTGCAAGAACAGCAAAAGTTCTTTCCTTCTGAATTAAATTCTGCACCATACTGACTTCTTGAGGGCTAAAAAGCTGCAGAGGTAGAGTTTGCCCAAGAGTCAGGACCATCATCACCTGGGGAAGAGCTGGAATCACCTGACAGCCATCACCCTCGTGCAGGGTCCTCCATGTCCGCACCCACGTAGGTATGTGAGGTTGGCAGACTCATGTCAAAATTTATGTTTGGTGTTTTGAGTTCTTTGCTATCCTTGCTTCAACTCCCATTTCATCATCTTCACTCTCTGCTTTATGGCCTCTCAGCTGTGATGGCGGGCGGGAGCGGCGGGCGGTTGCGATGCTGTGTGCCGCATCTTGAGCCTGTCCCTTGTGGGCCATGTCTTGGAGGAAATATTTAAAATAGACAAACACATATGGTTTGTGTACATATCTGCGGGCTCCAAATCCACAGATTTAGCAAACTTGATCCAAAGTGTTTGTTAAGTGACTGTTTCTGAGCTAGGTGTGTGTAGACTTCACAGTTGGTTGTTCCCTAAGCAATATAGTGCAGCTATTTGCATGGTACTTACACTGCATCCTGTGTTAGCAGTAATGTAGAGGTGACTGGCACCCCAGAGGACATGGGCAGGGGCTGCAGAGCACTGCTCCACTGTGTTTAGGGACCTGAGCACTTGGGGGTGTGGGGGCCCCTGTGGAGCTCTGGAGTCAGCACACCACAGGCTCTGAAGGCTGGTCACACGCACGAGAGTCAAACAAACAATGGGAGGAATCCACACTGGTATTTTATGACCAGTAGATACGGTGAGTAAACTTAAGTTCCTGAAGAATCAGAAAAGAGAGCTGTGAACAGCATGAATAACTTTGCTCTAAAAGGTCATAGCTCCACACGGCTTTGTCAGAGAAAAGAGCTCAAGCAAAACAGGAAAATCATGCAGGATAATCCACCATTAATACTAATATCAAAAAAGCCAATTGGTCTTCCAATAAGGCCACAACATGGATTGTGTGTCTCACATGCTTAGCCTCTTTATTCTGACAGCTGTTGACCTTATAGGACCACTGAATGGAAGGACAGAGAGGGGGAAGTCGGTGATGTGAAGCGAGTAAGCACACAGGTGTGTGTGTGTGTGTGTGTGTGTGTGTTGCTTTGGAATGCCAAGTGGGCACACCGTGCTCTTCACAAGCTAGGGCGTGGACCCTCTCCAGAGGGTTGCCATCTAGGCGTTTTCTGTAGAGCAAGGGAAGAAGGCAGTAGGCAGCCACCCTTCTACTTCCACTACTGTTGCCCGACATGTTAAGTCGACATTGTTTCCTGGAATATTTATTGTCTCCTGTGGGGCCTAAGACTAATTTTATTATACAGGTACCTTGCTGTGGGTGTATAACACATTTACTCTTCTTTCATGTATTTAGTGCAGGGTCTACAGGGTCTCACTACACAGATCAGACCTGCAGTGATCCTCCTGTGTTCAGCCTCCCAAGCGCTGGGGTTACAGATGCGCACCCCGCCATCTCAGTTGCCATCTCAGCACACCCTGGGGAGGGGCCAGCACTGTACACCAGGGGTCGGCCCTGTGCCTGTGCCTGTCTAAGCAGGCACTTTAGCCCTCTGAGCTATCTGGCCAGCCCAACGTTTATTCTCTAGAATATTTCTATTAATGAATTATTAATTTTAATTTTATGAGTTTTATTATATTAAACAATGAGTACTTAACAGAAAAAATTCAAAATACAAAGTTTTGAATTCTTAATACTTACTGTTTATAAAAAATTAAAAATTTCAATATGGACTTTTTTGGTGTACAAAATCCTAAAATAAATAAATAAACAAACTCCTGTGTGAGCTACAGTGAACTGCCAATAGAGCTTTACAAGAAAAATAACCTTTCCTTTACCTATCACACCAGGGTGGTCTGTGTGACAGCAGCACGCCCCATTCCCACATGGCGCTTATCCTGAAAGCACATCTGGTTTGCTTTCCTGGCATTTTTGTAGGACAAACTAGACGGCTCACTGATCTTGTTGTTTCATCAGGAGGTTCTTATTATACTACAGGATGCATAGTTAACTGGATCACAAAATACCAATAAAATGAAGTATTACATTCTTAATATGTATTGTGTGTGTAGCAATAAACACCACCACGTTTCACATTAGCTGTGTAGTTCCTTATAAAATCCAAAAGACAACATCAGAAATGAAAAAGAGATATGTGACCTATAATGTAAATATAAACAAAAATTTTCGTAGAAGTAATCTTTGTGGGCCAAGGAGACAGCTTGTTGGTCTAAGCGCCTGCCTGACAAGTGCAAGGACCCAGGTTCAATCCCTAGTACTGCACGCCATGCCAGCCCTGTGTTGAGCTGGCCACCAAAGCCAGGTATGGTGGCACACACCTGTAATCCCAGTACTGGGAAGCTGAGACAGGAGGATCACTGTGAGTTTGAACTGTGCTATGTAGAAAAACTCTGTACCAGATAGATAGATAGATAGATGATGATGATGATGATAGATAGATAGATAGATAGATAGATAGATAGATAGATAGATAGATACATAGATAAAAGGAAACAGTCTTTGCTTCAGCTGTCATGCTCAAGGCAGTCTTCACATGTGACGTCTGCACATTCCACAAGCTCATTTTGCTTATGCTGACAGCACGTATGCTCAGCCATCCTTTCCTATGTGGCAGGCCATTCTTATCACCTCTTTTCTTCTTTTATCAGGAACTTCCTACTGTATTGTGCAATGTACACTTGTCAGGAAATAAGGTACATAGAAAACATATAATGAGTATTTAGAGCAGACCGACATTTTCATATTGGCTATTCACTTGCTGATGAAAGTTAAAAGATAATGTGAGAAATAAAATCTTATGTGAACTGCAATGTAAATACAAATAAATGTCTACCACAGAAATGCTCTCTGCTTCATCTGTGACACCAGGCAGCTTCACACATGAGAACTTCATGCTCCATGCGCAAGTATCACACTGACAGAGCACGTTTTCTTTTGTTGTCCTCTTCTGCAGGAGACAGTTGACGTCCTTCTGGATTTCGTGCTGTTGCAGCAGCAACACAGCCCCTGCCTACTCACCTGGCGCCTCACCAGTGTGCTCATAGCTCCCTCAGGAGAAACATTTGTGTTTGTCCTGTGTTGTAAATTATCTCTTACGAGTTCCAGTTCCAGTCTTCTAAGAAAGATTCTTTGTGATATTTTGCAATTGTCATTTCCTTTGTAAACTATGAAACTATTCATGCCATGCATGTTTAGGACTGAGTAAAACAGCCATTGGCCACTGCCTTGTGTGTTGAGTTAAGTCACATTTGCTGCACTCCACCTTTGATTTTGTTGTAAAATGTCACCGCCTCAGGCTTTAGTTTTATCCAGGTTCTAGTATAGTTAGAATAAGGGAGCTGAATCGCTCCCTCCCTTTAACTGTAAACACCGCACCACCCTAATGTACTACCTAAGGCTACATATCCCAACCGTGAAAACGCTGCATGATGTTCATCAGTATTCGTGCATTCAGGTGATGTGTAAATTGCCTGGCCTTACAAAACTCCCAAACTGTGAGTGTACAGCAGCCAGATTATCTGTTCTTCTTTTGTATTTTAGGGAAGGGTCTACAGGGTGATCAGGGTCTTGCTCCTAGATCAGACTTGCAGTGATCCACCTGTTTACAGCCTACCAGTAGCTGGCATTACAGGGGCGCACCACTAAGCCCAGTCTCAACTTCTGCCTCAGTACACCTGCCCTGGGGCGTGGGTGGCTTTGGTACCCCTCTAAACACCCTGCAGTTCTTCTGTCCAGTGGGTAGAAGAGTTGGGTTCCTGCTGTCCCCACATAGAGGTACTAAGAGCCACACCTACATTCCATCATGGAACAGTACATGTTTACTTAACAGAAGAATGACAGGGGTGTGTATTACTCCTTGTAATGTTCACATAAACATATATAAAAACTGTTGGATGAGCATTATGTGGACAAAAATCCAACTTTGACACTTTGGTACAGGAACACTCACCTTGCCAGGACCAAGTGGATGAGCACAAAGATTGCACAAGCAATCTCCAGGCATGGCTACTAATAGCTGCTATTACACTGAAGTATAGAAGTTCAGTAGAAAAGTGTGGGACGGCTTTTTGCAGTCCAGTGTTATGCCCTTTGAGTAAGGATATTTTGACTTCTGGTGAAGATCTTCACACTGGTGAAGAGCAGTGAGGACATGCCTTGCAATCACAGGGTTGAATCATACAAACCTTGCCAGAATTCGGACGTGGTTCTGCTTAGCGTGAAGACCCCTAAGCATGGTGCAGATGCTTTCTGATGCTCATTTCTTAGGTGAATGTTGGAGGGGGTATTAGTTACTTAATTCGCTCCTGGGACACAATCCTCAACACCAACAAATTAAAGGAGAGAATGGTTATTTTGGCTCAGTGTGTAAGGGTTTCAGTCCAAAGTCCGCTGGCTGTAAGCCAGGGTGGTTTGACAGAGGAGCGTGGCAAAGGAAAGCTGCTCAGGAGGTTGGATGGGAAGCAGAGAGAGAAAGGAGGAATGGGGAGTGCTGGCCTGTACAGCCCCCCCAGTGATCTGCCTCTTTGCAGCAACTCAGCTGAGTTCACAGCTGGCTGAGTTCACAGGTGAGTACGTGGCCCGTGATCCAAGCACCTTCCTGTGCACGAGGCTTAGGAAAGCATCTACAGTAAACCAGAGAGAGGGGGGCTTATGCCCTCCAGCCCCCTGGTACCATTTTCTTATTTGCTATCCTGAGTCACACAGCACTCTGTGTCAAGTGCTTGGTAGCTGGTCTGCAGACAACAGTGAGTGGCAGAAGCCTGGAGCCTGCCTTTCTCTGTTGCTGTCACACCAGTGGCCTTGACTCCATCTCTGTCCTGCTAAGTGGCCTGAGGCAGGGGGGCACTGACTTAACACCCAGCCTTTGGATTCATGGCAGTCAGGGTGAAACTGTCCCCTGCTGCAGCAAGTCTTTGAAGAGATTATCTCACCTTCCAAGACATTCCCCGTCCTTGTAAGCTGACAGTGAGCCAAGATAGTGGGTCGTGATGGGGACAGAGACAGTCCATGAAAGAACCACTCAGTGCCTCAAAGATGGCCCTGCTTGTGACAGACACAACCAGGCACAGTGGGGATGAATTTGCAGAACCCAAGCCCTCCTCCTACAGAGAATGCAGTAACAGCATCCCTGCCAAGTGCTTCTGGTCCATTCACATATCAGAGATAGCACCTTTGAATCTTGGAGAAAACATGCTCACCCTAATTCTGGGAAGGTTTCACTTGCAGTGCCATAAACAAAAGGATTAAGCTGCAAGTGCAGGATCTCTGTTTAAAATTTGACAAATGTGGAAGACAGAGCTTGGCCCTCTGCTGATCTACCTGCTCTGTCTGCAAGGTCTCTTCAGGTTGCTGGTGAGCTCCATGCCTTTTTATTTATACTGAGAGGCTAAGAATTGCATGTGGCTAAAAAACACTGAGAAGCATTAGATCTCTCTCATTGAGTCCCAGACCTTGCTGCCCAAAGTAACTGCATTGCCAGTTTTGAGATTTTCCTTTCAATAGTAAGTTTTACAGACATAAATTTATGCTAAATATCTACATAGCCTCTTATTTTAAGAATTTCTAAGCATGGTAAAATGCACAAAACGTGAAAGCCACCCTGTTAGCCGTGCCACAGTTCAGTAGTGTTCAGGCTTCTCACTTTGCACCGGCACTGCCCAGAACTCCTTCATTCCAGTACAGCTAAGCACCTCACTCATTGCACAGGGGCCCCCATTTCCTCACAGTGGTATCTTTCTTTCTGTGAGCTTGACCATGTCACATTTCAAGTAAGTGGAATCACACAGCTGGCCTTTCCTCGCTGGCTTCTCTCTCCGTCTGATGTCCTCAGAGCACTCGGTGGTGTGCCCTGTCCACAGCTCCCTGTGCCAGGCTGGATGACAGTCCCACACACTTCTACGCCCTGCCTGCCACGCCCTCCTTCCCTCAGTGGGCGCTTGGGCAGCCTGCACCTGCTGCCTACCACGCGCGCTGCTCTGAGTGCGGGTGAGCGAGTGTCCCTTTGGGTCTGCTTTCAGCTTTTGGGAGTCTATAGTCAGAGGTGGAGTTTCTGGATCACATGGCAACTCTATTTTCAAGCTTTAGAGGCCTTATTATTTCTAACAGTATTTTTTGAGCAGTTTTTGGAGTGTAAAATGATCAACTGGAAATGTCTTAGTTACTCTTCTTTCATTGTTGCGACAAATACCCAACACCCAAATTGAAGGAAGGAAAGGTTTATTTAGCTCATGGTTACTGGAGGTTTCAGTCCATATTCAGCTGCTCCAAGGCAGAGGGGCACAAGGTAGAGAACAACCTTTCATGGGGCCAGCAAAGAGCAAGAGCACAAGGAAGAGGCAGCAGCAGCTCAAGCAGCTGACTTGTCTTCCCACCTTACATTACCTGCCCAGGGCAGGTGCAGTATGCACACCCACAGCAGTGAAACACAAACTCCACAAGCCGCCCCCACTGACTGCACGAGGCTTTGGGGGTACAAGTAGACACAAACCAAGGAGCACAGTAGCTGGGTCATACAGCAAGAGTACCTGTAGCTGTAGATAAACTGCTGAGCCCTGCCCCGAGGTGGCTGTAGCAGCTGGCGTTCCTGCCAGGGGCTGTGGGAGGAGAGCGGGTGATTCTTAGTTTGTGCAGCTTTTTCCCGGTAAGGATACAAGGGATGAATTCCAAGCCTCTTGCCTTGCCAGACTGGAAACTAGAAACTCTCCAGTTATGACTGCAGTTTTAATGTTTACCATGAATACACGAAACTCATTGCTAGCAGATAGTTTTGCTCTTTGCCTTTGTACTTAGAACATTCTACCAGATTAGCCCGCCACGCTGGCCTGGAACCTTCTCCCAGCAGCAGAGAGGGTGGGACTGCAAAGTGCACAGGTGGGGTGCTGTGCAGATGAGGCGGTTTGGATCCTCTCAAGAAAAGAGTCCACCCAGCAGGCAGGGCTCCCTTGGATCTGCTTTCTGTTGTGAAGAAGAAAAGAAATGGCAAGTGCCCTTGACATTGCTGTCCCCCACACCACATCCCTGGAGG
Source organism: Ctenomys sociabilis (assembly GCA_004027165.1). Taxonomy (NCBI): domain Eukaryota; kingdom Metazoa; phylum Chordata; class Mammalia; order Rodentia; family Ctenomyidae; genus Ctenomys; species Ctenomys sociabilis. Next base: position 60,670 of record PVKA01008787.1, read on the forward strand.
TGACACAGCCCTGGTGAACCTCTGAGGGTGCTTCCTGGGTGCTGTAAGCCCCGTCCCATGTCTCCCTGTGAAGAGCAGCACCAGGAGTGCTGTTCTGCATCCTGCTTTCCCACTTAAAAATAGTTCTTGAAACTATGCAAGGGTGCAAAGAGATGAGCTGGACCTGAGCAGGGGGAGGCGAGGCTGCAAGACTGCAGCAGGAAGTGCTGCCGAGTGCCAAGCCCTCGGCACCGGGGCCTCCTGCCCCTACCGACCCTGGCCCACAGGGTGGCGCAGACCCCACCCGCACTCCACACACAGCCCAGGGCAATGTCTGTGTTCTCACTGGCTCTTGCTTCCGAGCTGAGTATCTTTTGCAGCACAAGTGCAAGGTGGAGCAGTGTTCAGAGCAGTGCGGGGTGAAGAGGCAGAAAGCAAGCTGGACTCCCTGTGCTGAAAGAGAGGTGAGTGGCAGAGGCCCCCAGCTGGGTGGGGGTGGCTTCAGCCCTGACCAGGGCAGCCTGGCACCCCATCAGGTCCCTCATGCTGGCAGGGGAAGATGCCACACTGCAGTTCAATGACAGCAACTTGGAATGCACGCTGATTTTGAGGTTTCTCTGGCTTGTGTGTGTTCCTGGAGAAGCAGGCACAGCCACAGCTGGGATTGGACCTATGGGGCTGACACTCAGATCATGGTGACAGTGAGCACTGCAAAGAGCTGCTGGACATGGGAAGCGGCCTGGCTTCACCCAGAAGGCGCCCACATGAAGTGGGGTGAAGGAAAGGGTGGCCTCGTTAGGCCATGAGGAGGGCAGGCAGGTGGGGTGAAACCCCTTTCTCTAAACAGAACTTCTTTTGAAGGTGCCTGTATTTAATATATAGAGACACTTTAACATATGCTTGGTGTTCAGGAGATGGTTACCGAAATCGGGTTAGCTCATTCACCTATCACCCACACAACTCCTTGTACGTGTGTATGTGTGTGTATTAAGAACTTAGAGTGCACTGCTAGCAAATTTACAAGATATAAGATTGAAAAACATTGTTTAATATATCTGAAACAGGTTCTCCTTATGCAGCTTGGACTTGTAGTGATTCTCTTATAGGTATGGACCACCACATCCGGTTTTGGGGGCTGGTACAGCTGGCCTGCTGTAGGGCCAGCATGGCATGGGGATCGAACCCGGGTCCTTGTGCTTGCCAGGTAGGTGCTTAGACTGTGGAGCTATCTCCCCTGCCCCAGTATGTGATTATTAATTATAGTCTCCATAGTATTTTGTAGCTTCCAGGTTTTATTCACCTAAAACACTACCAGTTTGTGCCCTCCAACAACTCCGCCCCATTTCCTGGGCCCCAGCCCCTTATGATAGGTACCCCGCTGTGTCTGTGGGTCTGACTTTGTCGGGGCTCCCAGTGAGTGGGGGCACAGTGCATATCTCCTGGAACTCATTCACGGAACGGCGTACCCAGCAGGTCCATCTGCGTGGCAGGAGTGCCAAGACTTCTGTCTTGTCCCAAGGCTGGGAGTGTCCCAGTGTGCATGGTGACAGATCTCCTTGCAGTCTGTCGCCAAGATGCACACTACAGCTGTGTGTGGGTCCTGCTTACTGTGCACGGTGCTGCAGCAGCCCTTGGACACACTGACCTCAGTCCTTGGACAGATGCTCGGAAATGGGACTGCTCATCTCAGTTCTATTTTTAATTTTTTAAATTCATTTATTTATTACAGTGTCTCGCTACACATCACGGATTCTTTTTTTGCGGGGGTGGGGGGGTCAGCTCAGCCCGCCCTGGGGGGAGGGGCTGGCATGGCATGTGGTGCTGGGGCTTGAATTGCGGTCCCTGAGAGGTGCTTTAGACCACTGAGCTATCTTGCCAGCCCTATTTTTAGTTTTTTGAGCAGCATTTACACTGCTTTCCATGATGTCTATAGTACTTTAATTTACCCTTGTACCTCCATAAAGCCGGGAAATGAAAATTTGTTACTTCTGCCAGCCAACCTCCGAGGTGCAAGCTCTGGCTCTTTCATGACATCTGTGTAACCTCTAGGGCCAGGGAGATGGCTCAGTGGAATAAGTGCTCCCCTGGCAAGTGCAGGGCCTGAGTTCAATCCCCGGTTCCACCAAAAAAACCCTCTTATGCCTAAGCCTGTGCCAAGATCGGAATGAACACTCAGTAGAGATTAACTGAATGAACAACTTAACAAATGGGAGATATATCTTAAAGAACAAATGAGAAAGATACAATTTTATTTAAAGTGTTATAGAAATTTATTCACTCAAGTAGCACAAATCCTCTATTAAAATCTGTGTAAGTCCGGATGGTAGCACAACCTTGTGTAGGCCCTTAATGTGGTTGAATTACACCCTAAAATGATTAAAATGGTAAATTTATGCTATGTGTAGTTTACCATTGTATTTGTCACTTTCCTGTTGTTGGGACAAAATATCTGGCACTGGCAACTCAAAGGAGGAGAGGTTTATTCTAGCTTCCATTGTTTCAGAGGATTCAACCCAACATTGATAAGCTCCAAGGACAAGATGAATGGCAGAAGGGCATGACCACTGGGGCGGAGCCAGGAGACAGAGGTGGGCGGGCAGGCACACACCCTTTCAGGTCGCACCCTCAGTGAACCGCCTCTTCCACCAGACCTCGCTTCTGAGCACACAGGCTTTTGGGGAGATGTTTAGGATCTACACGTTACAAATCACATAAAGATATTGACTGCAAAAGAAGAAAAAGGACTGTGAAACTTAGATGTGCATGAGAATCATTTAGGAATCTTACTAAAAGCAGATTCGATTTTTTTTTTTTTTTTTGGTAGAACCAGGGATTGAACTCAGGCCCTGTGCTTGCCAGGCAAGCGCTTATTCTACTGAGCCTTCTCCTCAACGCCCTAAAAGCGGATTCTTGAGCTGGCCACTGTGGAGCACAGCTGTAATCCCAGAGTTCTGATCGTGAGTTCAAGCCCCGCCTGGATAATGTAGTGACGTAGCAAGACCCTGTCTCAACATAAAAGACTACCCACAGGCCCGGGATGCAGCCAGTCCGAAGGCGGAGCTGGTCCTAGGGCTGCAGACTCAGCTTCCTGGGTCTGGCAGGCTTGCTGCTTTGCCCGCTCCCAGGTGAGCTCCATTCTCAAGCCAGGATCCCCAGAGCAGCCAGGCTCCAAACCTGAAGACGCTTAGAGACTGTGTTCTCTTCTGGTTAAATCCCCTCCCACTCGACCCTGCCCAAAAGTTTGTGTAGGAGGAATTTTCCCATTCCTGCTCCAAGTGGAGTCCACTCCATGCTCCCCTCGTTTGTTTCATAGGGGAACATTCAAGTAGCCCCTCCTCTCTGCTTCCACCAGGGCTGCAGAGCTCGACCTTGCTCTTGTGCCCACTGCATGCAGATGCCAAAAGAGGTGCATTAGATGCAGGAACGCGCGAGGACCAAAAACTGTGATTAATTTTAATTAGCAATGGTACCAGTCCTCGTGCCTCTTGATAGGCTGGATTTCAGTTTGACTGGGGCTGAGCTGGCAGTCATCAGGGCCCCTGTCACTGCTGCACGTGCTGTTGTTGACTACGCTATCATCTCCATCTTGCTCTTGTGCAACTTGTTTTTCTGAAATCTAAGTGTGGGATTGATTTACGGAGCCTGTTATGTTCTGCTGCGCTGGCTCCAGCCTGCGCAGTCACCCATCAACCTAACTCTGCCTGTTGTCACTGTCATCTAATATTTTCCCAGCCTCCCGGTCTTGTTGTTCTCCCAGGTGAGGGGCTGTGATCTGTGTTCTCGCGCCCAGTGGCTGCGTGTCAGGCGCTGTGCTGAAGCTTGAAGGTCAGTATGAGAAGAACAGAAAGAAATCCCTGTTCTAGTGGAGGCGACTATACCAAACAGCCTGAAAGGTGATGGCTGAAGGATGCTTGGTGACACTGTGCACCCCGGAGAAAGACAGTGGGAGAGGGCTAATGTACCAGGAGAAGCTTTGCAGTTTTAGATAGGATAGTTCTTGCGGGCTCACAGGAGACCATGACTCTGAAGCAGAGACCTGAGATGTTGCCATTGAATTTATTGAAGAAGAAGAAAAAAAAAACGAATAAAAGGGATTCTTGGATCTGTCACTAGAGCCCTTCCTTCAGGTTGACTCTGATCTGTTACCTGGCACCCTTGGAGGTACCACTGAAGAATCCACTGGATTCCTCTCTTTTCTGAGACAAGATCTTACTATGTAACACAGGCTTGCCTGACCCCGCCTCAGCCTCCTGAGTGCTGGGATTCCGTGTGTGGGCCACCATGCTTGGCTTGCTAGTGTTCTTAGGGGTTCCTAGCAAACTAAAGCCTGGGTGTCGGCATCTGCAGCATCCTCCTGATGTCCAGTAGAACTCTCAAGTGTGGAACAGCGTTGACGTGGAGGCTGCTTGCCTGTGAGTGTGGAGGAGCTCCTTGGGGTCCTGGGACTGTGCCCCAGCAGCAGCAGTCCCTCTGGGCCTGAGGAAAGGTGAGCTGGGGACTCTTTTCTGTCCTCACACGCTTCTTCTACAAAGTACAGGTAAACAGTCTCTGTTTCCTGACCGCGTGGTGGAGATTAGGCCCTACCGGCGGTGGGGGCTCCAGTCCGGCTGCCGAGGGCCTCTCCTCCCACCTCCGAACCGGCCGTGTCCTCAATCCTGTCAGGGCTCTCAGAGGCCAGGCCCTGCTCTTGCTGCGGATGGCTCTCCGGGTGTGCCCTGTGCTATTCCCACTCACCTGCAGGCTGCAGTGTTGCCACGGTGATCTCAGCGCACAGGCAGACAGGTAGGCCCAGGCGCCGACAGGCGCTGATTCACTGGGCAGACAAGGTTTTCCGAGGTAGCAGGAGCAGGAGCCCAGGCTTCCTGTGACTGAGGAAGATGCCTGTCGTGGTGACTGTGGCCTGTTTCCCTGCCTGTGGGCTCGTGGACTAGACTTGGTTCTTCCTCCGTCTCTACTTCCACATTTCGGTTCTAGGTTTGAATTTCAGGAAAAATAACCAGAGCACTGGTGACTTCGCAGCCGCGGGGCTGAGGAAGGGCAGTGTGTGGACACAGGGGTGAGGACTTGCTAGCGAGGAGAGGCTGGCAAGCTCAGGGCCCTGGGTCCGGGGGGCTTCCGCTTCCGTCCACCAGCCATGGCAGGGAGACCCCAGGAAGACCCTTGCCTGGTGGTAGTGTAAAGGACAACAGGAAAACAACGCAGAAGCAGCCAAAGCGCCCCACACTCTGTGTTCTGCCCCAGTGCTCGGGCCACCTCGCCTTCTTCCAATCCTCCCCGTCTTCCCTTCCCCTCCTAAGCTCCTGTGCATCGCAACGTCCATGTTAGGGCGGAATGTGCAGGTCCCGCCTCCTTTCCTGAAAGCTAACTCATGCTGCGCTAGAGTGCCACCTTGGTCCGAATGGCCCTTTGTTCGGCTGCTTAATGACTAATGATTGTGCTATGAAAAGACTTATGCAACGCTGGCACGGTGGCTGGAAGTGTGTGATCTTCAGAAAGCTGTGACTAGGACCTGGAGTTGCATAAGAAATAATTACAGAATCCAGCCAGGGCTTGCTCCAAGCCTCCTTATTGCGGCTCCAGGCTTTTCTTCCAGCAGCTTTCTGTGCCTGTTAATATTTAAACTGCAGTGTGGTAGCAGAATATTTTGTAAGCTTCAGTAGTGGTCCTGGAGCACAGTGCCGGATGAGGCCCTGGGCTGAGCCAGGCAGGGCAGGAGGGACAGCCTGGGTCTCTGAGGGCTTTTTCTGCAGGACTTTGTCCTTCAAATATTGGCCCTGGAGGAGGTCTGAACTCTCCCAATGTCCTGATTATTCGTAATTCTCTAAAATCTCCCAGTTTGTATTTTAGCTTCTGTTATGTTGGGGATGGAACCCAGGCCTGTGGGTGCCAGGCGAGTGCTGTGTCATTGAGCTACATCCTCAACCTAAAAGTCTCAATTTTTAGAAACCAGTTCTTCAGTGGGGAAAATAAAAGCCCTGGCCATAACCCACCGTTTTATAAAGTAGACCTCAAGTATGATTTTCACTTTAACACTCAAACAAAATATATTTCCTGTAGCTTCTGGTAAGCTCCCAGAACCTTAGAGGAGGGGGAGATTTAATCTGCTTAGTCAGTACACACAAACTGGAGCGATGAAGCCTGACTTGATCGGCCCCAGCTGGCCACGGCCCTGCCCCCATGGTGGCCTTTGGAAAAATCAGCCTCTTGACCTCAGTATCCTTCTCCTGCCGCAGAGGCAGGGCTCTGGTCTGTGGATGGCTCCTGTGGCGCCTATCGCTGTGGGATCTAGGCTCGGAGACAAAAGCATCAGGCCAAACACATTTGTGTATTGGGGAGGAAACGCGTCTGGCTTCCTGCAATCCTCCCCACTGAGGCTGCCCTCAGGACTTTGTATCCCAAGGCGCCTGGCAGCAGCGAAAGTCAGCTCCAGGCTACTTTGTTTCTTATAAAAGATGCCGAACAGTGTCTGTTAAGTTCAGGAAAACTGCTGCACTGTTTGCCCCTGCGGCTAGTGCCGTCTTTCATGAGGGTCGGCTCAGGGAGGACCGTGTTCCTTCTCCCTTTTCTCTTTCTCCCTGCCTCCCTCCCTCTTTTCCTCCCTCCTCTCCTTGAGTCTTCCCTCCTTCCCTTTCATTCTTTCTCTTCTTCCTTTGCCTTTTTTTCTTGCCTTTTCAATAAAGTATGTTTGTTTAAATTGTACAGTAGTATGCACTCACCGCATATCTCTTCCCAGCTGTCTGTGGTGCTCACACCAGTGGTTCCAGCTCTGGGAGGCAGAGGCAGGAGGGTAACAGTTCATGTCCAGCCTGTGCCACTAATTCAATGACTTAGCAAGACCCTGCCTCAAAGGAAAACATGAAAAACAGGAGCATCTCTGGGTGCAGCTCCAAAGCCGGGGGTGCACAATCCAACACCAAACAAAAAATCAAAACACCCAAACCAAAACCCCAAACCAACCAACACCAAAACAAAAACAAAAAACCCTGAAACAGCAATAACAAAAGCCCCAGCAATGGCCCTGGGGGAGACAGCACAGTGGCATAAGCACCTGACTGGCAGTGCAAGGTCCCTAGTTCAATCCCCAGTACCACAAAACAAACAACAACAACAAAAAAAACCTAATGAAACATACATACAATAACAAAAACAAAAGTCCTGAAGAAGTAAAAGATAAAATACATTCCTCCCCCCCCATGCCCTTCTAGCACAGCTGAGAGAACATACCCTCAGGACAAGTTCTTAGCCTAGGACCGAGGCAGGCCAAAGGCTGTGTGCCCTGTACATTGTAACAGATATTGCCATGCTGCCCTGCACAAAGGCTGCTGCTTTACAAGCCCATTAACATTTCGGGACCTGCCTCCAGCCCTCGCTGAGGCCAGGCCCAGCCAGGCTTTTAAATCTTTCCCCAGAAGCATCAAATGGCAGGCATTACTGTTTTAATTTCATCTTAATGATGAAAATTAAGTCTTTGTACAATGTTTATGGCCTATTTGTCACAAACATTTATTTAGTTATTGAATCTGTGATGCTACCTACGTCCCATTTCTTTTCTTTCTTTCTTTTTTGTTACTAATGTTAAGGATTGATGTATAAACACTTTAATTTGTCATTGGTCTTTGGCACTAGTCAGCAGGCCACAGACATGCGCTCTTTGACTATGTTTGAAGAGAATGAAAGTGGCAGCGTCCGCAGACTCACGCTTCCCTGTCTTCTTCTGGTGGCATGAAGGGCCTGCGCCCGCTCGCAGGGGCTCTGCCTGCTAGAGAAGGCCGAGGCTGTGCCACGCTCCGGCAGGAGCGGTCCTCTGGGTCTGTTAGAAGTACGCTTTCTCTGTTTTAGGCATCAGTCTTGGTGCATGGAGTGAGGCTGGGTGTGACTTGGGTGGGTTCTGCCACCTCTCAACTCAGTGTCTTTCCTCAGCAGTGTGTGGCCAGTGTGGTTCTGGGACCCTTGGAAATAGAAGGGGTGCTTTGTGTGGACCCAGGCAGGAGCTTTCCCTCCCCTCCCCTCCCTTCCCTCCCCCTGCCTTCCCCTCCCCTCCCTTCCCTTCTCCTCCCTCTCCCTTCCAGCCCTTTCTTCTCTCTGCCCCTTCCCTCCCATCCTCCTTCCTTTCCCCTCCCCTCCTTTCCCTCCCCTCCCTTCATCCTCTTCCCCTTTCCTCTCTGCTTCAGAATGATATCCATTTCCAAGCAGGAGATATTGGCAAGAACATTGAGAGGAAAATGGAAACTTGAGGGCTTGAATTGGAGGAGTACCGCAAACTTCGAGTGTGGTCGGTCAGAGCCGTACATGCTCTCAGAGCCAATGGGCTTTCTTTCCTACCTTGACAAAGGGTGGACCCTGAGCTGAAGGAAGAACCTAGCAGAAACACCCCGCTTACCTTTTGTCTTTAGAGAAGGAAACAGGAAAAACAAAAGCTTTACTGGGGCACTGTCCTTGCAGCAGCATTTCTCCAGTGTATTTTCTTAATGTAACACTTCCTACAGGGCCCTTGACTTCTCACCCATACACAACCTCGGGTTTTAGCGTTTCTGCTATGCTTCCTAAACATGTGGCATATTTTTCCCTTAATGACCACATAAGTTAATTTCACAATCAGTCACCCTGGAGTTTTATATTTCTTGGCATGAGTGATGTGATCTGTGTGTCCGGAAACACCTACGCGACTTTGATTTGCAGCGTAAATAACGTAACCCTACAGATCAAGTTCCGGGTAATTGAATTGGAAGTCCTGAAGAACTCTTTCCTCTAATTCTACTCACAGTAACTTGTGTAATTTGTGTAATTATAAGTAGACTTGCTGAGGATTGAGTTCATCATTAAAGGTGCCAGACACTGCTGCTAGCACTGATTACCACTTATCAATCAGTCACTCCACATCCTGCTCGCAGTCGTGTGAACACGTGTGTCATATTCACACACATCCATTGTATATGCAATATGCACGCATTTACAGACACATAGATAGTCTAGTTCATCTCAGGCCTGTGGACTCAGTAGGCCCCCCTCTAGCTAGGAGAACCGAAGTTCAGCCTGGCCAAGCACCTGGTGAGGGACCACAAAACTACTGAGTGTGGGGCAGAGTCCTAATCCAGGACACGTTGGCCCCAGATTCTGCAATGACCAGGACAGTTTCCGCTGCGCCATCAGTGAGACGCCAATCCTGATCCCTCTCTTCTTTTCTGCTGCCCTGCATATGGGTCCATGGAGAGCCCTGGTGGGCTGCCGCCCTGGCCTGGCACCTTGGCTCAGGGTGAAATGAGGGGATAGGGATATCAGTGTCTGATGCCCTTCTTCAAGAGCCCCCAGACCCATGCAGCCTGCAAGAACCCTTTCAAGGCTGGCCTCTCTCTCATGGTGAGCTTCCTGCCTCAGCTTCCTAGGTGCTGGATTATAGGCCTGTGCCGCCACACCTGGCTTTAGTCATGCCTGTTCATCCCACTTCTCCTGGAGCCAGGAGCACTTTCCTAGGAGCTTCGTTATTTTCCTGTGTTATCTGTACAGTTATATTTGCAGCCTGGCTAATGTTGTGCTCTGTGCTTCTGTCTCAGAGCCCACATTCAGCACCCAGTTCCACCCCCCCGCACACGTGGAGATCTGAGCTTTGCTTCCCTTTGGGAGCTGTTGGGTGCTGCCTGCAGACAGCTCCTCCCAGGATTTGAGTTTCAGAGCTGCAGCTGCTGGTCTCCTGGGCCAGATCACCTGCAGTCCCTGGCTGTGGCTCAAACCCAGAGCTTGGGGGCCACCTCCACCCCATCCCCAGGCCACAGCCAGGTAGAAATTGATTATTTTTGCTGTCCTAACCCCAGGCCCCACACCTGCGCCCCAGGGTCCCCTCTCTTTATGGGTTTGGAGCATCCTGTGCTCACAGGCTTCAGCGCTGCCACCAGCTGTGTCCCCCTCCACACCGACTTCCTGGAGTGGTCACTGTGTGCTCCCAGAAACAGCACCCACGCTGTGCCTGTGCTCTTCATGGGCTCCCATCACACTCTGGCTGCAGACAAGGCCGCAATGATCAGCTGACTTCTGCTCTCTCTCCACCTTCTCTCTGTAGGGGATGGGGCCACTCCCTGGCTATGCACTCTGCACCCATGCTACCCTCTGTCTCCTTCCTGTCCTGGTGCGCGGACTCCAGCTTATTTATAGTCCTGGTAAACACAGCTACTTCCCTGGAGCCCCGGTGAGCAGCTCTCTGAGCCCACTGCCCACACGGCCCCTGACTCTGGCTGTAAGAAGCCCTCACACTGTGCAGGGCTCACTGTTCACAGGACAGGGCTGGGCCCTGTGCCTTGTTCTCCTCCGTGCTGCTGTGCCCCTAGATTTCCTCCTTCTACAGCTCAACTCTAGCACCTCAATTTTATTAAAATATGTGATGAACCAAAATACCTCTGATACAAATAACACATGAGATTCACTATTATTAAAACATATAAGGGACTCTGCTAGTGCCATACTGTGAAACAAATGACCTGGTTGGAAAACGGGCAGAGGACTGGAAACAAGGTTTCTTTCCAGGAGAGCCAAGAATGGCCAACAGCTGAATGATCAGAGAACTGTGTGCTACGGCACAGTGGGGCGTCTCCGCACACCCCTTAGGATGGCGAGCACCCAGGGGCCAGGACATCGGCAGGTGTGCAGAAGAGGGAATGCTGAGGTAAGTAGGAGAGCAGGATGGAGGGCAGGATGGAGGGCAGCATGGAGGGCAGGATGGAGAGCAGGATGGAGGGCAGCATGGAGGGCAGGATGGAG